>WNWK01005550.1:101217-118914 GCA_009830355.1 Cherax destructor | reverse complement strand
ACATTGTGTGAGACGAGGTAGGAATAGATCTGTTTATGAATTAATTTTCAAGATTTTAGAAAGCAGTGGTAAATTTGAGATTGGTCTGTAATTGTTCGTAGTTTGGTCACCTCTTTGTGGATCGGGTGACCCTAGCTATTTTGAGAATTGATGGGAAGGCTGAAGATTCAATGATTTATTGAATAATGCTGCTATAATTGGTGACAGTACATGTAGCTTTTTTGTACATAAAGGGTGGTAAGCTGTTTATGTCTCTGCTTTGTTTTTAAGGGTGTTGATTATGTGGAGACTTCAATTGAGTTGGTAGGAGCTAGGAATAGTGTATCTGGGTAGGTGTTGGTGAGGTAGTCTGTTGACGAGTGTTCGAGCTTGGGATCCTACTCGCTAGATTCTTTTCCTATGGTGGAGAAGAAAAAACATTAAGTCTGTTTGCTGTCTCAATTGGTGAGAGTAGGGGTTCGTCTGTTTTTGATAATTTGATGGTATTGTTCGTGGATATCTTTTATTTCCTAGAATTGTAGATAGGGTTTCCAGGTCTTTTTCATATCACCTTTTACGGTCTGGAGTCTGTTCTCATAATACAATTTTTGGACCTTCTTATCAGGCTAGTAAGGATTGATGAGTAGCGTTTGGATTGTTCTCTGGTTATTAGACCCCTTCTATATTGTTTTTCATATTGGTGCCTCTTATTTATGGATTTAAGGATGCTGGGTGTTAGCCAGGGATTGTTAAGTCTCTTAGCTGTGATCTGTTTAGTTTTTTTCGGGCAATGTCTGCGGGCCTCCAGCAGCAACAGCCTGGTTGACCAGGCAAGCACCAGACGAGCCTGGACCATGGCCGGGATTAGAGAGTAGATAAACTCTTGAAACTCTTCAAAGGTATTCAAAGGTGGTTTCCAGTGATGGAAGAAAACTCAAGTATATTAAATAAATAGGACTTGTATCATTTTTTTTTTTTTTTTTTTTCAACAAGTCGGCCGTCTCCCACCGAGGCAGGGTGACCCAAAAAGAAAGAAAATCCCCAAAAAGAAAAAACTTTCATCATCATTCAACACTTTCACCACACTCATACATAATCACTGTCTTTGCAGAGGAGCTCAGATACTACAGCTGAGAAAAAATAGTAAAAAGAAACACGCCCATGTTCCTACCCTCGCTGAGAATCGAACCCAGACCCTCGCCGTGTAAAGCAGGAGCTTTAGCCACCAGACCACGGGTCACCTTATCATACATATCATGTCACTTGTATCATACCTAAGTATATTTGTTTTGTGCAACATTTTTCACTGAAGATTTATAATCTTACCTGTGTACGTCTACCTTGTGCTATAGTTTCCACACGGTAACTCTCAGCCTCGGCAGGTAGGCGTACTGTTGCTATTAACTCTTTCTCCTTGCGCTTTATTTCTTGCTCCTCAACCTAGATCAGGGATAAACATTGTATAAATTTTTAATGCAGAATAATCAAATAGACAAAAGCTTTATCAACAGATTAATTACAGGGTCGATTATGAGATTTAATTTAGACGAGTCTTGCAAAATATTGCTAGACAAGGCTATCAGTACTTATTAATTACAGATCTGACAACTTTCTCCCTATGAAACTTTTCTTTTCTGGTAGGCAGGCAGCCTCATAATATCATTCCTTAAAATTTAAGCCACATTTATATGGTAGACACTTCTAGAAGTGTAGCACTTTAAACATCTACTGAAATATTTTACATGATGCCATGACTTGCTTGCAATGAAAAATAAGAATTCTGTTCTAACAAATATAAATAATAAATATTTAGCAGAGACTGAAAAAGCAGGACAAGACAGAGGTACAATTAAGTGTAATACATAACAGATTCTTCTTCTTTCAACGCACCGGCTGTATCCCACCGAGGCGGGGTGGCCCAAAAGGAAAAAAAGTTTCTCCTTTTAAATTTAGTAAAACATACAGGAGAAGGGGTTACTAGCCCCTTGCTCCTGGCATTCCAGTCGTCTCCTACAACATGCACGGCTTATAGAGGAAGAATTGTTCCACTTCCCCATGGAGATAAGCGGAAATAAACAAGCACAAGAACTAGCAAGAAAATAGAAGAAAACCCACAGGGGTGTAAACATATGCTTGTACATGCATGTGTAGTGTGACCTAAGACGTAACAGATTACAGTATTATAATAATAAACTAAAGACAATCTTAACAAATATACTATACAGAATTCAATATATATATATATATATATATATATATAACAGACCACCAAATGGTGATACAATGTGAAAATTACCAATGAAATGAATTATCTAAACTAGAAATATTCCTCCATTTACAGTGGACCCCCGAGTTTCGTAAAAACTTCACTCCTGAAGTCTGCTCAAGTGCCATTACCGAACGAATTTACTCCCTTAAGGAAAAATTTCACGTAGGTTAGTCTATTTCAGACCCCCAAAAATACACTTCCACAAGAACTTACAAAATTATACTTACATAATTGCACGATTTCCGGGGTATTCGTTAACCGAGGGTCCACTGTATATACTGGTGTTCAAACTTTAATCATCTAGTTTCATATATTGTATATGCAGCCTCTCCTCACTTAACGACGGAGTTCCGTTCCTAAGACTACGTTAGTAAACAAATTCGTCGCTAAGTGAGGAGCATACTATAATGGTAGTAGGTTTGTGTCAACCATCTCTGATACTGTCTTAATGTCACCTTTGCACCATTTATAACATTTCTGGTATATTCTTAAATGTTTATACAGTAGTGTACTGTATATTGTAATAAACAGAATAGCAGAAATCAGCTCTAATATACATTATTTAGGTATGCATACTGGTCAGAGAGCCCGTCGTAAGTCCGAGGCGTCAGTAAACGAGTATGTCGCTAAGTGAGGAGAGGCTGTATTTCATAAGTCAGTAACAATTTTATAATCCCATCTGAGAGAATGTACTTAAATTGGAATGGAGCATGACTGATGAACAGAAAACTACAGTTCAGATACAATGTTTACCTCAATCTGCTTTCTCCTCTCCACAACTTCAATAGCAATCTCTTCATTTCTGATTTTCTGTCGTGTTTTTGCTGACTGGAGTTCATAAGCTAGCTGGGCTTCTGCTTTCTGCAATAATTAATAAATTAATAAGTATTATATACTGTATTTCACAAAATTAATATTTACATGAAAATCTGAGTTTAAAATTTCATGTTCTTTCTACTTGAAGTATATCTATGTAAATGCAGTGAGATATCACACTTTGGAAGTTGCTGTTAACCTTTTGTGCATTTTGAAAAATTTTCACAGTCCAGGTAATAAAACTTGTTGGCCATTTTCCACCCAGAAAAGGTGATCCAAAAAAACCATTGAGCCTCACTCACTCTAGTTGTCATTCCAGTAGGGCACTGACTCTTAAGTCTACTTTGGTCCACCAAACACCAACCACCCAACCCACTTAATGAAGGATATTAAAAACAAATTTTTTTGCAGTCAATAAAACCTCACTGATATATGTCATGGAAATTCAAACAATGGGCAAAGACTTGCAACATTCAGTGAAGATTTATAACTTGAAAGTTTAGCCATTTTCAAATATTAATATAGAACCTGCATATGCTTATTATCTGGCACGCCTCACATTTACACATAAAATAATCACCCTCAAAACTGACATCTACACAGTATCCTCAAATAAAAAATATAATTCTATGAGCCTTGAAACCTTATAAGACATACTTACCGCAGTGTTAATTTCTCTGTCAAACTGGGCCTTTTGGAGTTTGTACATTCTGGCGTTATCTTCAATCTTTGTGTCAGTGTTGTACTTCACGTCCATTGCAGTTTTTTCAGACTCAGCTTCCTATATTTAAAGTAATTAAAAGCATTATTCATCAATAATAAAGCTAACATAATGAGTGCTTTAGGACAAAATGGAAATAAAACTACTGTTGTAATGAAATAGAAAAAAAACAGATCTTAGACTTACTACAGTGGACCCCTGAGTAACGAACACCCCGGAAATCGTACAATTATGTAAGTATAATATTGTAAGTGCTTTTGTAAGTGTATTTTTGGGGGTCTGAAATGGACTAACCTACTTGACATTATTTCTTAAGGGAGTAAATTCGTTCGGTAATGGCACTTGAGCAGGCTTCTGGAATGAATTTTGTTCGTTACTTGGGGGTCCACTGTACTGTACTTTCAACTATGAAAAACACAGCAATTTCATCATTTATATCATCAAAGAAAAATATACAGTGGACCCTCGGTTATCGGCCGTAATCCGTTCCAGAAGCTCGGCCTAACACCGAAATGGTCGCTAACCGAAATAATATTTCCCATAAGAATTAATGTAAATACAATTAATCCCCGTTCCAGAAAAAAATATTCACAAAAAAATATTTTTTTAACAATTAAATCAGTATTACATACTTTATTGAAGACTAATGTCTTTGAAGATAGGGAGGCGTTATTGTTTGGGAAGGGAATCCTCCATAAGGACTTCAGGTAGCAAAGCCTCTGGGGTTACTTCTCTTTGTCTTTAATGCCAATAGGACCAGCTTGAAGTCACTCCACCAACTACACTTCCTACATGCCTCTACACTCCTGCATGCCTGCTACACTCCCTGCATTGTCACTCCTGCATGCCACACTCCTGCATGCCTGCTCACTCCTGCATGCCTGTCACTCCCTGCATGCCTCTACACTCCCTGCATGCCTGCTACACTCCCTGCATGCCTGCTACACTCCCTGCATGCCTGCTACACTCCCTGCATGCCTGCTACACTCCCTGCATGCCTGCTACACTCCCTGCATGCCTGCTACACTCCCTGCATGCCTGCTACACTCCCTGCATGCCTGCTACACTCCCTGCATGCCTGCTACACTCCCTGCATGCCTGCTACACTCCCTGCATGCCTGCTATACTCCCTGTATGTCTGCTATACTCCTTGCCTCTATGCCTGCCTTCCTTGAATTCTATCGTGTTTCTCACTTTCTTTACCAAAGGAACTTTACTAAAAACTTTCTTTGGAGCCATGGTTACTTATTTCGCAGTTGACTGATAAAAACCCACCAAAAACAATGGAAAACAAGCGAAATGTTTGGATAAATGAGCAGAATATTCCCCACGCACCGAGAGACACAGGCTGGTGCGCAAGCGGCCCCAGCCGGTGGACGGACGCGTCCCATATGGCTGATCACCAAAATAATGGCCAATCACCGGAAGCCGAAAAACCGGCCGATCACCGGAAGCCGAAAAACCGGCCGATCACCTGAAGCCGAAAAACCGGCCGATCACCGGAAGCCGAAAAACCGGCCAATCACCAAGTTGGCCGATATCAGGTACGGCCGATAACTGGGGGTCCACTGTATTTTTAAAAACTTTAAATGATGTATGCAATACTGTTAACCTGATGCACACTGATACTCTTCACTCTGTATAATAGTTCTCACTAGGCTTAAATTCAACAAATCTCAGCAATTCCAAAACCCACTAGTAGAGGCTTTAATACAATACTTTTATTTTTATTTATTTTTCTTATGTTTGGTATGCAAGTTTCATCTGATGAAGGATGATTGAAAGTGTGCCAGTCAACTTGAATTTAGGAAGAACAATACTACTTCAAACAGAGCATGCATGCCAAGGTAGACCCCATTAAAACATTGTGCAACATTTTTTTTTTTAACATGTCGGCCGTTTCCCACCAAGGCAGGGTGACCCAAAAAGAAAGAAAAACCCAAAAAGAAAGAAAGAAAAACCTTTCATCATTCAACACTTTCACCATCACTCATACATAATCACTGTCTTTGCAGAGGCGCTCAGATACAACAGATTAGACGTCCCTCCAAACATCCAATATCCTAAACCCCTCCTTTAAAGTGCAGACATTGTACTTCCCATTTCCAGGACACAAGTCCGGCTAACTGGTTTCCCTGAATCCCTTCACAAAATATTACCCTGCTCACACTCCAACAGTTCGTCATGTCCCAAAAACCATTCGTCTCCATTCACTCCTATCTAACACGCTCACGCACTCTTGCTGGAAGTCTAAGCCCCTCACCCACAAAACTTCCTTTATCCCCTCCTTCCAACCTTTTTGGGGATGACCCCTACCCTGCCTTCCTTCCCCTACAGATTTATATGCTCTCAAAGTCATTTTACTTTGTTCCATTCTCTCTAGATGACCAAACCACCTCAACAACCCCTCTTCAGCCCTCTGACTAATACTTTTAGTAACTCCACACCTCCTAATTTCCACACTACGAATTCTCTGCATATTTACACCACACATTGTCCTTAGACACGACATCTCCACTGCCTCCTACTTACTGCAGCATTTACAACCCATACTTCACACCCATGTAAGAGTGTTGGTACATTCCCTTCTTTGCCTCCATGGATAACGTTCATTGTCTCCACAGATACCTCAATGCACCACTCACATTTTTTCCTTCATCAATTCTATGGTCTACCTCATCCTTTATAAACCCATTTGCTGACAAGTCAATTCCCAAATATCTGAAAACATTCACTTATTCCATACTCCCTCCCTCCAATGTGATATCCAATTGTTCTTTATCTAAATCGTTTGATACCCTCATCACCTTACTCTCATCTTATCAAGATAAAAATAATAAATATACTACGGGCATCAAATGCTACACAAACAAGAAGTCAAAAGTTTGAGCTTGCTTGCTTATCATCTTACATGATATACAACATGAATTACTTTTTCCCAGAGTAATAAACCGTATACCTATACGTGCACCCAAAAAATAAAGGGGGATATATCACCAACTATAGGCTATATTTTCATAGTATTTTTTACCTGAATACAGGAAAAAAGGGCAAAAAATGCAAATAACAAGTCGTGTTAAGTTTGAGTTGAACTTACCCTAATACGCATCTTGCCTGAGCTACACCTATGTCTGCATCTCTCTTGACGGCTGCTGTTTGAGACTTGCCCAAAGATGACAAGTACTCCACACGGTCATACACATCCTGCATGGCAAGTAATTTCATTACACCACTATTTTACTCAGTCTACTGAGAAAAATATTAACAGCCTATCAAGTGCAGTTATTATACATCCCATATAGGTCAATATAATCACAATTTTTTTTTTTAACACACTGGTCGTCTCCTACCAAGGTAGGGTGACCCAAAAATGAAACACTTTCACCATCATTAACACTATCACTGTCTTGCCAGAGGCACAGAGATATTCTTATTTAAATAATATACATCAAATCCATATAGGAGAACATTATCAATGGTTCAATGAACTGTAGAATATTAAAATTAAAAGATTATAAAGTGTATTGGCAAGTCAAAGTGATAAAACATTTTTTGTCCAACTTACCTGAACTTGATGAACTAGTGAAAATTCTAAAATGTATTACGAGACCTTGTTAAAAATTACTACAAATAACGTATGATAGTGGCGAGCACAGATATGTTGATAGTGATAAGTGAGAGTAGTGGTGGTGGTGGTGGTGGTGGTGATGAGGGTGGTGGCAAGGATGGTAGTGAGGGTGGTGATACCTGAAAGATGCTTCTGGGGACACAATAACTCCATGGTCTAGTGTGGTGGTGATGGGGAAGGTGACAGGGATGAGGAAGGTGGTGGTGATGAGGAAGGCGGTGAATGGCGAGGATGATAGCAAGTTAGAGGTGATAGTGGTGGTAATGGAGATGGTGAGGGTTATGCTGATGGTGAGTGTGGTGGTAATGGCAAGGATGGTGATGATTGGTGGTGGGTGTGTGATGTTGCTCCGGCCTCAACAACCACTTGAGATAACATTCAAGTAAGTCTCATAATTTGTATCAAGTATAACTCAATATACATACCTCTTGCACTGATCTGGATTTTGGTCTTATCTCATCTACTACTAAGAATTTTATTAGTAAAAAACTATAGAGTATTATTAGCAAAGGTCCTGCACATCTATATGACTAAATTCTGACTTACTTTAATGGTAAAAGAGAGTATTTCAATACCCATCCTGCCCACATCCATGCCAGCAACTTCTCGGACAAGCTGAGCAAACTGGTCTCGATCTTGGTAAACCTCTTCAACTGTCAATGTAGCTGTGGAAATAGAAATGGATAGAGGAAATTCTCCATAATCAATCACATACATACAGGAGGGCCTCACTTATAAAGCAGGTTAGGTTCTGGGCTACTGCTGTAAAGTGAAGAATGCTGTAAAGTGAATCATAGCCTTTTTTTTTTTTTTTTCCTTTCAAATGCATATAAAAGCTTGATAACATGTTTACATTATCATATAGTATTGAGTAATAAAGTTAGGCCTAAAATATGCATATACAGTACACATATTACTTAGTTTACAGTGAGTGGTGAATATATTTATTGTAGGAAGTCTGAATATATGAAGAAAGGATATAATTGAAAAACACTGTTTTAGCAAAACGCCATAAAACAAAGTGCTGTAAAGCGGCGCCCTCCTGTACATCCATACATTTTTTTCAACAAACCTGCCATATCCCACCAAGGCAGAGTGACCTAAAAATAAAAATGAAAGTTTATCTTTTTAAATTTATTAATGTGTACTAGACCCTTACTCCCAGCATTTTAGTCGCCTCTTACGACACGCATGGCTTATGGAGGAAGAATTCTGTTCCACTTCTCTATGGAGAACATACATACATACACATATCTCCATGGGGAAGTGAAAGAGAATTCTTCCTCCGTAAGTCATGCATGTAATAAAAGGCAACTAATATACCGGGAGCAAGGGGCTAGTAACCCCTTTTCCTGTATACATAACTAAAGTTAAAATGAGAAACTTTTGTTTTTCTTTTTGGGCCACTCTGCCTCAAATTCAAATTCAAATTTTTATTTCTTTGCAAGTTTACAATGTGATTGACATGTTGTAGGGAGTTCTATTTACATAGATAGTTTACAGTGTGTAATTACAATAATGATTTGCAGTACAAAGAGAGCCACTATCATGCCTAGGCATTACGGGCAGACTAAATTTAATGGGTTACATACTATACTTAATACTAGACAAATAGATCATAGTTTGTTAAAGTTGTACATCTGTTTTTGTATATAGCAAACAGTAAATTGACTCAAATTACAATATGGGAATATTACAATGGGACAAGTTGAAAGTAGTACATATACAGGTTGTATATATCAACAGTAAAATGACTTAAATTACAATATGGGAATATTACTATGGGTCATGTTGAAAGTAGTTTACAATATGAGACTGTTACAATTGAGTACAAGTTAGAACAATTTTTGTGCAGGTATTGATTTTTTACAATGTAGTATTAAGTAATGTAATGAACTTTGAGCATCTATTTTTGAAGTTTTGAGATTTAGGGGAGAGACACTGTGATCCTCAGTGGGATACGGCCAGTGTGTTGAAAGAAGAAAGATATTCTGAAATGGTAGAACATTTTTTGTGGAGGTAATGACACCAACCATGCAAATTTTAATGGAAAACGTATGAACTTACCCAGGTGCAAAATTAGTAGTCTGGGTGCAATTTATGCAATGGGGATTTTGCCTTTTGCCCAATTTGAGCCCTATTTTAAAACACTTCCATGCTCAATTTGATCTAATTCCTAGTTATTTTGCTAGTATGCCTTCTGTTCTATTGAGCGAGCCGAAGAAACTGCCCATTCAACTATCAGAACTACTCCATAAAGTGCAGGTAAATTAGTAATATGGACAATTTTACATAAATCATACCATGGGCAGGGATCAGAGAGTCAAAAAACTCCAGTTTTTATGACTCTCTGACAGCGGGTTCTATCCCCGCCTATGGTATGGTTTGTTTGCAATCGTGTCATTACGATTTTGAGACAATTTTACATAAAATTCAACAAATTCCAAGTTAAAAATAGTCTAAGATAAACAATGTAGGCACATTCCAGCCACTAAAGCAATCTTTCCTCTGTTCACTGATCATGTCCCCTGGCCTCTCACATCACACAAAAAATTCAAAAGTCTCAGATAATAGAATATAAATAAGAATGAGTGACAATGGTTAGGCCATCCCAATAACTGAAGCAGACCTAGTAAAACCCCATAAAATAGACTGGAGGATATAGGGGGCCTACCCTGCACTAGGAAAATCTCTAAAAATAAAATATTTCTGCCACTTTCAGCCCTATTTCAAGTTGGTATCCTTTCAGTCTAAAACCAGCCCTTACACTTCTGTGCAAGGATAAGCCCTTCCACATATGTATCTTAATATATGCAAATGACATTCAAATGAATTAGACATAGAATCCACACCAAGACAAAAAGGGCTTTCACGCATCATGGGAAATTATCCCTTCCAAAATCACTGTATTCCCTTTCCCACAAGGAATACTGTATCACACTCCTTTCTTTAACTTTTAGCCAAGATTGATGCTTTAAATTACAGAAATATTTAAGCAACAGCACTCACTTTCTTTCCTCAACTATGTACACTGAGGACTCCATTTACCAACCCACTATGGAAGCTGGTAATGCCCTCAATGTAGAACAGAGCAATACCTCCTACCCAGTGACTGAAATTCACATAAATAAATAAACCTCAACTCTCTAAACTGAAGTACATATTTGATATACCATACAGTACAGTATATGCAACTTGAACTCAAACATGTTTACTAGTCAAATTTTGACACTGCAATTTAAGTCCCTATCATCTCTAAGTGCTATAAACTCCAACAGGAATGACTGTAACCTACTTGTAGACAACAGACTGATGGATGGTAAAATAAAAAACTAAGAGTTAGCCCCCTTTCTGTGCATTCCTTCGCATAAGTTTCAGTCATCATCATTTGTGTATGTATTTCCTGGCACATTAGCATTCAACCGTAACTTGTTAAACCAGCACAATATTAGGACCCCGTCCCTTGACCTACCATGTTGCTCTGTAATCCTTGGACTACCAGCCGAAAGATAACTTATGAACACAATGCCTATCAAATCAAATATAAACCAATCACCTTTCAAATAGTAATATGGTCTTTTATAAGTTTTTTTTAACACGCTGGCTGTTTCCCACCAAGGTTGGGTGACCCGAAAAAGAAACACTTTCACCACCATTCATGCTATCACTGTCTTGCAAGAATGCAGGCACTGTACTTCCCACCTCCAGGATTCAAGTCCAGTTAACCAGTTTTCCTGAATTCCTTCACAAAATATTACCCTGCTCACACTAAGACAGAACTAAGATGTACTATAAATTCAAACTTACCAAGAATTGCTCTGAGGTGACCCTCCAGTGTCATGAGTATGGTGCCCTTGATGTCATCTATACTCATGCCCAAGAACTGCTCAGAGGCAATCTTGAGCACCTTTTCCTCCTTCATAACTTTCACCTGGGCCACCCCTGTGACGGTAACTTGGACACCTAGCGATGTCTCCACATTCTCACATCGTGGATTTAATGTGATCACCTGCAAACAAAGCAACATATGAAGTTTACAAGAGGAATATAAGTGGCACCCCATTTGAGATCTAGACAAGTAACATTAGTAAAGAAAACTAGAACAAACATTTGTAATTTTTAGTCTACCTTGGCAATAAAGAAAAGCTGCCATTTTTGTGTTAGAAAATGAATCCTTTTGTTTATGATAAAATTTATATACATTATCAGCCATTAACTTAATAATGGTAAGTAATAAGAAAAACATTTGCTTATTGGTGTTTGGGTGTTTGACAATTTGTTAAACCCATCCTGAGAGGGGTATACTATAAGTAGATTAAGGCTCTAAATAAGTTATGGCTTAGTGGTTCCTATGGCCCAGCATAGGACTGAGTCTTATAAAATGAAAGGTAATACAGTGGAACCTCAGTTTTCATATGACCTAGTTTGTATGTAAAACAAGTATATAGTTATTCTCTATAAATGTATTTTTGCTAATATTTTGGGTGTCTGGAACGGAGTACAGGGGACCTCCCAACGACAAATTCATTCCAGAAAGGGGTAAAAGTGCCATTACCCGAAGAATTTACTTCTTTAAGAAATAATGTCACGTAGGTTAGTCTATTTCAGACCCAAAATACACTTCCACAAGCACTTACAATATTATACTTACATATTTGTACAATTTCCGGAGTGCTCGTTAGGCCAGGTCCACGTAATTGATTTAATATTTCTGTAGAAATAGCTTCCTTTTAGACAATCTTTCAGTTATGCGACTTTAACAGATTAATCACAAAAACCGAGGTTTCACTGTACTGTATTAAAGGAAGAAAAACCATTAAGAAACACACATAAATGCAAAGCTAAGTGTAAGTAGAAGATTTTTAATTACAGTGGTCCCTCGGTTTTCGCCGAAAATTCGTTCCAGAATGCTGCTCAAGTGCCATTACCGAACGAATTTACTTCCTTAAGAAATAATGTCACATAGGTTAGTCTATTTCAGACCCCCAAAAATACACTTGCAACAGCACTTACGAAAATACACTTCCATAAATGTTCGAGTTTGGAGATGCACGAAAACCGAGGGACCACTGTATTAATATTGTAATCTTACGTCTTCATGACACAAAGAAAAGACTGCAGTAAGATAACCATTAGACTTTAAAACCATGCTCTAAAAATTTGAAGATAAAGGTCCACACACCTCAAGGGAGAGCCGCTGGACATCTGTGACGAACCACCATGCCCACGCCCACCCGCCCACAATAGTTTTTTTGGTTGTGGCCCCACAACAACCTCCTGCAAAGGTGAAAAACCAAACACATCAATCAAACATAACAAGAATAAAGAGCAATATTATATCTTTACATGTTTTTTTATATTTCTTTCAATACCATCAATGTATACTTCCCAACCATGAACCCTTCAGGCATTATACACAATTATAAATTAAACATATGTATTTAAATAATTTTAAACATCCTTCTGTAAACATTACTTTTTAAGAGCTATGTAATCTTTGTCATCTCCATTTAAAATGAACATCACAGGCTGGTTCAAAATTGTTTTCCCACCTCTATTTTGGACATTTGCAGTGACTTTTTTATTATCCTCCTGCTCATGATGTAGGTGTGCAAAAAAAAAACTTTTATCTGGATTAGTAACCTTGGAATATTAATAAATTTCTATAATGGTCTTGAAGGGTGTCACACAGTTCGATTGGTAGCACATTCAGCACACACACTGAGTGTCCGTTGTTGGATCCCCAGTACGGGTGGAAATGTTGAGCATGTTTTCTTACACCTGCTGCCCCGTTCATCTAGCAGCAAGCAGGTAACTGGGTATTAGCCGACTGGTGTGGGTCACATCCTTGGGGGTGGTAGTATACCTCAGATAGTGACGAGGTTTTGAAATAAGCTAAGGTTGGATTACAGCTCTTAGCCTGTAAAATTGATTTGTGTAATAAAAAAGAAGCAACTGTTATGGACACTCGTACATATTAAATAATAAATAAAGTTGATTTAACCTAGGATAACCTAATAATCAATGTTACTTATGTCCATTTGAATATTTACTGCTAGGGTTCGATCCAAGAACTTCTGATTGTACGCCAAACATCCTACCACTATGATACAAGGCTATGAATTACTTCTTTTATCAGGGCAAAAACCTTAAATCTCTCAAATAATTATTTTTTTATTAACACATCGGCCACTTCCCACCACGGCAGGGTGGCCCGAAAAAGAAAAACTTTCATCATCATTCACTCCATCACTGTCTTGCAAGAGGCATCCTTACACTACAGTTATAAAACTGCAACATTAACACCTCTCCTTCAGAGTGCAGTCACTGTACTTCCCATTCACCGGTTTCCCTGAATCCCTTCATAAATGATACCTTGCTCACACTCCAACAGCATGTCAAATCCTAAAAACCATTTGTCTCCATTCACTCCTATCTAACACGCTCACACATGCTTGTTGGAAGTCCAAGCCTCTCGCACACAAAACCTCCTTTACCCCCTCCCTCCAACCTATCCTAGGCCGACCCCTACCCTGCCTTCCCTCCACTACAGACAAATAGACAAAAGTATAGTTAAACCAATGCTCTTATATAGGTGTGAAGCATGGGCGGTGAATGTTGCAACAAGGAGAAGGCCTCCAGCCTTCTCCTTGTTGCAACATTCACCGCCCATGCTTCACACCCATATAAGAGCATTGGTTTAACTAAACTTTCATATATGTATTTCCCTCTTTGCTTCCATGGATAATTACAGTCATTAATTAGTCTATGATCTTAAGAAATATTTATGATATTGGATTGAACTACTAAATGTCGTGATAATTATCTTTCCCCATGTTTATGACCTTGTATTTGTCCATATTAAAATGCTTCTGGCACCTGGAATGAGATAGGGTCATGTGAAGATGGAGAGGGAAAGCAAAAGATAGCAAAGGAGAGATTGGGAAAAGAGTAGCAAGAGAAAGAGGTTGGAAAAAGAGGAAGAGGTTGGGAAAAAGAGGAGCAAAGACACGAAGTTAAGAAGATTCAGGAAAAAACGGTGGGTGTAGAAAGCAGTGGAACCACTAAGAAACACCTCCAGGAGATAGAGGAAACCTAGTAGAGGCCAGCAGAGAGGCAGGGCCAGGAGCAAGACTCAACCTTTGCAACCACAAACAGGAGGGTACAAAAATAGGTAAGCATGTATGAATGTGTATGTAATTAGTACCTTCCCCTCACAGTCCTCTTCCTTCATTCCCCCTCCCCTATTTGTAAGTAAGTCTGCCTACCTTTCCCCTCCCCTATTTCTCTACATACCTTTTCTCCTTTCCCTGTTGACCTACCTTCCCCCTCTCGTTTCTCTTTATTAAATCCTTTGAATTCAATTATTTATTTCAATTCTACCTACCTCTACCCACCTTTCTCATCCTCTCATTCTTTCACTCTCTCTCTGTTATTAGTATTATCACCAGGAGATAAGACTTGCGACATAGGACCCCACAATACTCCTTCCTCACTTGCTGAGTCTTCCCCATGCTGCTGCATGGAAGGAGAGAGACCAAGAAGTAGTATAAATTACCTAGGATAACCCAGTATAAATTACCTAGGATAACCCAGTATAAATTACCTAGGATAACCCAGTATAAATTACCTAGGATAACCCAGTATAAATTACCTAGGATAACCCAGTATAAATTACCTAGGATAACTCAGTATAAATTACCTAGGATAACCCAGTATAAATTACCTAGGATAACCCAGTATAAATTACCTAGGATAACCCAGTATAAATTACCTAGGATAACCCCAAAAAAAAGTCTTGAGGAACACCTGTAAATGAGGAAGGAGTAGAGGAGGACGTGCAGGAAGTGATGGAAAGTGTGGAGGACCTGTAAATGGAGAGGCCAAGTAGGTGGTGTTGAGAGAGAGCAAACGTGTCCAGTGACAAGTCTCTATCACCTCGCCTCCTACTAGCGGACCCTCTCATCTACCACCTCCCCTCGGTAGCCTCCCTCCACCCGCTGCTCGTTCCTTCCCAGAATATACTAGCGTTTGCCTGCTGAATGACGCCACTCACAGTAGGAAAAGAAAGGACGCGGCCAAGTTTTTATTTGAGTATTGGCTTTGAAGGTACGCAGATGTTATTGGCACACATATAGAACATTATGCAGAGCAAAAGAATCGTGAACTTCCAAGCGCTTTCGTGATTACTTACATTAACAATGTTATAATGTGATAAATCACGAAACCACTTGGAAGTTCACCATTCTTTTCACAGTGGTTGTCCTACATAGTGTGATATCACCTGTTTACTGTGATCTTATTGCATATAGAAGATTATGAAGATTTAACCTAATATAGTTCAATAGTCAAACAATGTGACTTATTTCCACAGGGGTTCCTCAGGGTAATTTAAAAAAGAGGGTACCTTTTCATATTCAAGTGACCGTACGAAAGCAAAAGACTCGGCAGGCGATGTAACATCCCCCCAATGAAGAGCAGGGGTGCCACTAGCACGTTGAGGGACAACACAATAAGTGTGAGGGGCCCAAGATTGTTCAACTGCCTCCCAGCGTACATCAGGGGGATTACCAACAAGCCCCTGGCTGTCTTCAAGCAGGCACTGGACAGGCACCTCAAGTCGGTACCTGATCAACCGGGCTGTGGTTCGTACGTTGGACTGCGTGCGGCCAGCAGTAACAGCCTGGTTGATCAGGCTCTGGTCCAACATGAGGCCTGGTCACAGATCGGGCCGCGGGGGCGTTGACCCCTGGAATTCTCTCCAGGTAGACTCCAGGTAGACATACATGCACACCACCGTTCCCAAATGCATCCTTTACATGCACACCATCGTTCCCACATGCATCCCCTACATGCACACCACCGTCCCCACCTGCACTCTCTACGTGCACACCCATCACCCCACCTGCACCTCCCTCCCACTTGCACAACCCCTCCTTCGAAGGCTGTTATAAGAAGCGGTGGGCCCTACAGACGAGCAGTAAATTATACTGGGTTTTGCAGGACGTGGGTTTTTGGCCTTCTTCCTTCAACAGAAATACTCGGAGACGAATTTCCGTCAGCCATAGCCACCTGTTTGCAGGTGCTCCTGCCCCCTCTCTGTGTAGCTGACTGACTGGGAACTCGTTTTTAACTGTTTGCCTGAGGCTGTTGTTATAGGGTGGCCGAGAACTGTATTCCTCTTGTCAGTGGTATTTGAGATCCCGCTTACCAGTCCCTTGGTTTACCCGTGTGAAGCACCGCAGGATTGTGTGTGGGCTATCGTCGCCTCAGGGACCACTATTAATGCATTGGTTAGTAGGAGAATAGTGGTATGTATTTAAAGACACTCGGCTGCAGGATTAGGAACTCTCTCGAAGCCCATCAAAAATTTATCTTCCTATACAGATATGAGATGGACACCTTTTCTGGGGTGGCCAACACTTTTCCTGATGGCTTCTCCTCGGTCTGAAGCGTCGGAAGTCACAGTTCAGTACCAGGAATGGAGGCTTCAAAAGATGATCTCTGCTCATTGTGTAGGACACTGGGAAGCCTTGCGATCTGTTTGGAATGAGGGAATTGTCATCTGAGTTGTCGGCGTCGTCCTCTACGGCGCTGATGTTGCATCTCCCTTCTCTCTTCCTAATGTTTTTATTGGACATATTTAATGGTATTTGGACATAGATAAAAACACCCAGCACACTTTTGTATCATCATTTGCAGATAACACTAAAATAAGCATGAAAGTCACTACGGTAGAGGGCACTGAAAAATTACAGGAAGACATAAGCAGGGTCTTCCAGTGGGCAGTGGAGAACAACATGACGTTCAATGGTGATACGTTTCAGCTGCTTAGGTATGGAAAAAAATGAAGAACTCAAAAGGAACACTATATACAAAACGCGAGGGTCACCACATAGAACGAAAGGAACACGTTATGGACTTGGGAATAATTATGTCTGCTGATCTGTCTTTTAAAGACCATAACAAGACAAAGATCTCAACAGCCAGGAAGATGACGGGGTGGGTATTGAGAACTTTCAAAACAAGGGAAATAATGCCGATGGTGACAGTCTTCAAATCGCTAGTGCTCCCTCACTTAGAATACTGCTCTGTGCTGACGGCCCCGTTCAGGGCAGAAATATCAGAGCTGGAACAAATTCAGAGATCGTTTACGGCTCACATTGAGCCATTGAAACATCTAAATTATTGGGAACGCCTTCAAGTCTTGAACATGTACTCATTGGAGCGGAGGAGAGAGAGATACATGATAATATATACCTGGAAAGTACCTGAGGGCCTGGT
>WNWK01005550.1:23717-96217 GCA_009830355.1 Cherax destructor | reverse complement strand
CCCAAGAAAGTCAGTGCGTCATCGAGGACTGTCTTATTTGCACTGGGGTCCTTAATCTTGTCCCCCAGGATGCGACCCACACCAGTCGACTAACACCGAGGTATCTATTTACTGCTAGGTGAACAAGGACAGCAGGAGTAAGGAGACATGCCCAATGTTTCCACCCATCCCGGGGATTGAACCAGGGACACTCAGTTTGTGAGCCAACTGAGCCACAGGAAGTCATCAAATTAGCCGGCTCAAAGTCGCGGGTTTGGCCAGGAAAGAACTTCAGACATATATTGAGCTATAAAGTCGTGAAGTTCGCCAGAGTTTACCTTAATGATTCCCAGTAGTAATAAGTAATTAAGAGGTAAAACTTATCCCCTGGAATCTTTCAGTTAAAATAAGTCTCATAAAAGAGTATTTTATGAAGAGATCACCAAGGTAACTTTCCTGCACTACTTATACCGCCTTCATTTACAAGTGAATACATTAGTGCACACCCATTGAATAAGCAATGTCACACTCGCTGCAAGTGTTTAAACCCGTTGACTATGTATGTACAAACTCATTGATTCACTCCGTTTATACTCGTTGACTATGTATGTACAAACTCATTGATTCACTCCGTTTATACTCGTTGACTATGTATGTACAAACTCATTGATTCACTTCGTTTATACTCGTTGACTATGTATGTACAAACTCATTGATTCACTCCGTTTATACTAGTTGACTATGTATGTACAAACTCATTGATTCACTCCGTTTATACTAGTTGACTATGTATGTACAAACTCATTGATTCACTTCGTTTATACTAGTTGACTATGTATGTACAAACTCATTGATTCACTTCGTTTATACTAGTTGACTATGTATGTACAAACTCATTGATTCACTCCGTTTATACTCGTTGACTATGTATGTACAAACTCATTGATTCACTTCGTTTATACTCGTTGACTATGTATGTACAAACTCATTGATTCACTTCGTTTATACTAGTTGACTATGTATGTACAAACTCATTGATTCACTTCGTTTATACTAGTTGACTATGTATGTACAAACTCATTGATTCACTTCGTTTATACTAGTTGACTATGTATGTACAAACTCATTGATTCACTCCGTTTATACTCGTTGACTATGTATGTACAAACTCATTGATTCACTTCGTTTATACTAGTTGACTATGTATGTACAAACTCATTGATTCACTTCGTTTATACTAGTTGACTATGTATGTACAAACTCATTGATTCACTCCGTTTATACTCGTTGACTATGTATGTACAAACTCATTGATTCACTCCGTTTATACTCGTTGAATATGTATGTACAAACTCATTGATTCACTCCGTTTATACTCGTTGAATATGTATGTACAAACTCATTGATTCACTCCGTTTATACTAGTTGACTATGTATGTACAAACTCATTGATTCACTCCGTTTATACTCGTTGACTATGTATGTACAAACTCATTGATTCACTTCGTTTATACTAGTTGACTATGTATGTACAAACTCATTGATTCACTTCGTTTATACTAGTTGACTATGTATGTACAAACTCATTGATTCACTCCGTTTATACTCGTTGACTATGTATGTACAAACTCATTGATTCACTCCGTTTATACTAGTTGACTATGCTTAAACTCGTCTTAATTAAACGTTTATTTGTACTCCCTAAAAAGTTTTAAATCGTTTAGATACTTTTTAAACTCGCTATAAATGTATTTTAACTCGATATAAAAGGCCGTTTAAACCCATTATGGATGTTTAAACTTCTTATAAACCTGTTTAAATTCCTAAACTTCTGCTTAAACCCGCTGATAACGTCTTTTTCACACCCATTAAAGATGTTTGTTTAAACTTGCTTAATATATCTTATTAACCGGAAAATACATTTGAATATGATCAAATGTGAAATGTTTACACTGAGATTACACACACACACACACACACATACACACCATACTGGAGTATGCAGCACCAGTTTGGAACCCACATCTAGCCAAGCACGTAAAGAAGCTAGAGAAAGTGCAAAGGTTTGCAACAAGACTAGTCCCGGAGCTAAGGGGTATGTCCTACGAGGAGAGGTTAAGGGAAATCGACCTGACGACACTGGAGGACAGGAGAGATAGGGGGGACATGATAACGACATATAAGATACTGAGAGGAATTGACAAGGTGGACAGAGACAGAATGTTCCAGAGATGGGACACAACAACACATTTGGAAGTTGAATCACAGGGATGTTAGGAAGTATTTCTTCAGTCACAGAATGGTCTGGAAGTGGAATAGTTTGGGAAGCGATGTAGTGGAGGCAGGTTCCATACATAGCTTTAAGAAGAGGTATGATAAAGCTCATGGAGCAGGGAGAGTGACCCAGTAGCGGCCAGTGAAGAGGCGGGGCCAGGAGCTGTGAATCGACCCCTGCAACCACAACTAGGTGAGTACAACTAGGTGAGTACACCTGATATATATAGGAACTTAACGTGCCTCGTTTGGCAACGCCCTCGCCTTACACACTGAGTGTCCGTGGTTCAATCCCCGGCAAGGGTGAAAACTTTGGGCATGTTTCCTTATACCTGTTGTCCTTGTTCATCTAGCAGTAAGAAGGTACCTGTGCTAATCGACTGGTGTGGGTTGCATCCTGGGGGACAAGATTGAAGGACCCCATTGGAAATAAGAGAGAATCCTCGATGAAGCACTGACTTTCTTGTGTTATCCTGGGTTGCTAACCCTCCAGGTTAAAAATCCAAACAAATCTTATTTTACAAAAAATATACACAGACCCTTTATTAATTTACGAAATGTAAAAATAATTACAAGTACACACACCCGTGATACGTTTAGTCAAACACTTGAGATTATTTACCAGAGGTACAATACATTTACTTATCTATACTCGAGTGTTTACTCTCTCCACGGAGGCGCCGGCTGTTTACATTAACTAATCCATTGTTGCAACTTGATGAATAGTTAACCTGAAGTTACTTCCGGAGGTCAGCTCCCCCGCAGCCCAGACCCACACCAAGCCTCCTAGACCTAGTTACTGGCCTGATCGATCACGATATTAGTGCTCGCCGCCTGCAGTCCAGTGTATGCATCACAACTCGGCTGATCAGGAACCGTTTTGAAGAATTTATCGAATTCCCTCTTGAAGACAGCTAGGGTTTGTTGTCAATTCCCCTTCTGAACGGAGGGTGGAAAGTCGTGATCCCTTAACACAGAGTTTTCTCTCGGTGTACTCATCTCTCCCCTGCTTTTCATTTGAGGTATCCTACACCGTCTACTAAGCCTCTTGTGTACATAAGTAATAATTACGGTGAGCATGTTTGGGACCAATTGTTGTAGGTGGGTTCAAGGAACGTTCCGGAGGCGCTGGAGAAATACACAATTGGTCTGCCCGGTTTTTATTAGGTACATGTATATGGTCGTGACGTCTGCCAACCGTATCCTATGGTCGTGACGTCTGCCAACCGTATCCTATGGTCTCGGAAGTCTATATCCTAACTGCCCCTGACTCGCCCGCAGCAGCCGCAGGCATTATGCGTTCAGTGTTTTGCACATGCGCAGAAGGCGTGAAGATAGGTCAGCGTCGTTGACCTTTCAGCAACTAAATCTTAATCGTCACATTCCTATGTAGTGAAGCTAGGTAACAGTCTCCTACTTACATACGTGACATACCACTGACACTCCCTCCAGCATCTTACAGGTGTAGATTACGATGTATCTTTACTCACCTACATTCTAAGGAGTACAGTTCTTTGAACTTCAAACGCTCCCAGTAATTTAGATGCTTGACGGAGTTGATGTGAGCTGTGAAGATCGTCTGTACATTTTCCAGCTTAGCAGTTTAGCCTGCCTTGTAGGAGGCCATTATTACACAACAATATTCCAGCATAGGAAGAATGAGTGACCTGCAGAGTATCATCACTGACTTTACATCTGTTCTAAAGGTTCTAGTTATCCAACCTACAATTTTCTTTGCAGTTGCAATAACAACATTTGTTGTGCTCCTTAAAAGAAAGATTTTTTTGACATTATCACTCACAGATCTTTCACATTAGACTTACGTTCTATTGAGTGGTTTGAGTTTGTCTTGTACTCCAGCCTTTTTCTTTATTTTATATGTTCTTCCGTGACGTAATAACTGAAATTTTGTCTTCAAACATCATACTGTTGACAGTGGCCCACTTGGTTTATATCAACATGGAGGCTCACCGTGTCTTTTATGGATGACACTTTCTTACAAATTCCAGCATCGTCTACAAAGGATACAGTAAATGAATACCAGCAGCATTTGGTGTTCCCAGGCGGTCACCCATCCAAGTACTAACCAAAACCAACGTTGCTTCACTAATGGAATGAGAGCGAAGCATTCATCGTGATATAGCCGGCTGTTTTCTTCTTCAGCTTCAGCATGAAACTATTACGCTAATTAAAGTGGGTGTGGTCTACTCTTGTGTAATTTCGTATCCGTAGCTACAGGACTAGAGTAATACCTGCGAAGACCAAACTCCATTCCTGGACCCACCACCACTTAATCTTCAAGAAACAGGGGCGGTTGGTTCCAAGCCTCTGTTTTGCATTAAATCTTATTTTTAAATCCGTGTCTGGTGTTGGTCTTCCATACCAGCATATATGATGTCTCCTTGGCATCCTCTTCAGTATCTCCCTCATTGGACATGCTGACAAGCCTTACACTCAAGTACTTCATATGGCTTATGACTGTTAAGCTTCCATCTATGCCCCGTTGTTCTGTTCCTTCCTGTGTATCAATCAGCCCTTGTCTACACTGTCAGTAACTTCGAATATCTTGTATGTCCTGTGTATGTGTGCTCACTTGTGCTGGCGAGGACCAAGCTCTCATGTTTGCCCACTATTGTACTGTATGTTTTTTTTTTAATCTGTGACATCGTACAAATTATCAAAACATTCCACCAACAAATTTTCAAATGAATAAAACGGTCCACTGACGCCTTTAGTAGACCTATAGTTAACCTGCCCATAATTCCAGCCAGTTGTAAATCCACTTATCAAAGAAAATTTCATGAAGTGGGTCGTAATCATATGATAAACCTCTCAATGATTCATCTACAAAATGTGTCAATGCTGGAATAGTTGTGTACCTTATAACAAAAGGCGGGTTAAGAAAGACTGTGTGTGTAGTAGAACACTTGGCTCTCTTTACCATGAAGGAATCAAGACCGAGTCACAAAGATAGAGAATCAACTGAACTCAACAACTATAGAACATTTTCTAACTTGTCATTGTTGTCTAAGATCTTTGGAACGCAAATAAACACAAAATATTCATTTATTATTAAACAAAACATTCTTAGTCCCCTACACTGCTGAGTCGGTCACTACTAGCCCATGTCTACCTACATGCTTCCCTCAAGAAAATACGCTGGAGCGGGCTCTTAATCCAAGGAATTGGACTTGATCTCTTCTTTCTTGGATCGAACCTGATTGCTTCCCATTCCCTATGCACTGCATGATCATTATGGGTTTAGAAGCTCCCCTAAATATAATAATCCACTTACATCCCATCCTCCCAAGAAAACGTACGTTTATGAATGACAAAGAATGTGCTACAAGCCATGTTCGGCAATGAAGACAAGACTCTCTTCCAAGAATGTCTGAAATGTTTTCCCACTCGCCCCCACCTGTATTAGCAAGACAATGCTCTCCTATATTGCGGGATTTACCTGTGACCTCTTAAGAGGGCGCTTTCAGTGCCGCAGCCCGGCCTGAGGCCCAGCTTCCCTGTTAACCGCTTCCTCAAGCAGACTGTGCTAACAGCTCACTCACCCATATAGCCACCACATCCCGGCTGGTCCGGCACTTTTAGAAGGTCGCTCTCCAGCTTCTTGAAAACTTCAAATCTTCGTTCCCACAATATTTCTGATCTGCTGGTAATATGTACAGTCTTAGGCCATGGATGCTGAAACTGTTTTTGAATTACACTCCTGAGGACACGAGCCCTCAGTACTCTTTGGAGAGAGAGCCTAGATCTAAGTGAAATACCAGAGACCTTATAGAGTGCAGACAGAGCTCCTTTGTATAAGGGAGGCAGTAGAGCCCTAACCAGTAACCCTAACTTCCCATATAAAAATCTTCGAAAGAGTGATGAAATGTTAAATAACAAACTTCATGGAACAGCACAATCTGCATAACCCAAACCAGCACGGTTTTAGAACTGGACGATCATGCCTCTCACTGCTGATGAACACAATTAAAAAAGTGTTGGAGGAAAACCAAAATGCAAATATGATATACACAGGCGTTTGACTAATGCGATGGGGTGATTGCGCACAAAATGAGGGCCATAGGCATTACGGGTGAGGTAGGCAGATGGATTTTCAGGTTCCTAAACACACAACACAAAGTAGTAGTAAATAGAGCAAAATACGGCATCAACGAGGTAAAAAAAAAATTAGCTCCCTAAGGAACTGTCCTGGCACCTCTGCTGTTTCTTATCCTCATAGTAGACAGATAAAAACACCCGTCACCGTTTTGTATAATTTGTAGATGACACTAAAATAAGCATGAGTCACTTCGGTAGAAGACAATGAAAAATTATAGGAAGATATGAAGATATAAGCAGTGTTTTCCAGTGGGCAGTGGAGAATAACATGACGTTCGATGGTGAAATGTTACAGCTGCTTAGGTATGGAAAGAATGAAGAACTCAAACTCAAGAGGATCACCAAATAGTACGAAAGGAACACGTAAAAGGCTTGGGAATAATTATGTCAGCTGACCTTTCTTTCAAAGAACACAATAAGACCAAGGTCACGACAGCCAGGAGGATGACGAGGTGGAGAATGAGAACTTTCAAAACAAGGGAAATAATGCCAATGGTGACGCTTTTCAAATCGCTTGTGCTAAATAAATCCGGTGAAAAGCAGGGGTGTGGTGGACACAATAAGGAAACACTATCAACATCCGTGGGCCCAGACTAATCAACATCTTGCTAGAAGATATCAGAAACACTGCTGGTACAAGTGTAAAGTCTTCAAGAGGAAACTGAACAGGTATCTTCACCAGGTGCCAGATCAACCAGGCTGTGATTGATATGAGAGTCAGCGGACCACCATCAGTAACAGCCTAGATGACCAGGCAATCACCAGACGAACCTGTCCTAAGGCCGGGCTCTGGGAGTAGAAAAGCTCTCGGAACTCATCAAAGGTAAAGATATTTTATTTATCCCTTTCATTTGTTGCTATTTCACTTTTGTAGACGTTAAATCGTGTCCTCCCTAATTCTACCGAGTGTAGGCTCAGTGTTTTTAATTTATCGTCATTTGAGTGGAATTAACTTCATCCTTCTCTGTATTTTCTAAGCGCATCAATGTCCACCTTGTATTACAGAGTTGTAACAGAACCTTGGGACTTCAATTAATATCACTTCTTTATATTAACCGAGAAATCTTTGTTTTTAGTCTCAGATTTACGATAACCATAACTGAGCGTTTCTCTCATTACATTTAATAAGTTATAACTGTGATATACATGTGACCAGTTTCGAGTTTTTCTACCTTTGCAGCTCGGTCTGGGGTCAAGTATTACTGCTGGTTGCCTGTTCAACCAGGCTGTTGCCGTTGGAAACCCACTGACTTTATATCGTTTAGTTTATAGGTGGCGTGATTTTCTTTTCCCAGGATTGGGACTTTATATTTGTGTCCACAGTAAACTGTGACTTTTCTGACCACAGCTTCAACCTATCCAAGTCATCCTGCAGTTCCCTGGTACATGCCTAAGACATTATTTGTCGGCCTATGTTTGTATCACCGGGACACTAACTTACGTCATTATTACTTCATGTTATTAATGTAGACTGCGACCAAGGGGCACAATACTGACACTCAAAGCTAGGGAGTGCGTGTCACTGACATTTATACAATCCACAATTTATCTACAACTTAGAAACAGAAACTGGGCGACATTTCGGTCCGTCCTTGGCCATTTAAAAGCAGCGAGTTAGTTGTAAGTTCGTATACACTGTGTAAGAAAATTTAGAATTCAACGCTAGAAGTTAGAACTACCCTGGTACAAACGTTCCATGGGGGCGTGGCGAGCCAACATGGGCGTGGACAAGCAGTGGCGAGTGGCGACAAGGGGGCAAAAATCAATATGATGGCGGGAGTCGAGGAATTGGGCCAGACTACTTCAACACTCCAACACAGAACACTTAGCAGCACCATCACTACCAGCACCAATTCCCCTCACAGTAATAATACATTCAGAGACTTAAAAAAGACTCATTCAATATATACACAACGAATATATGGCAAATCAAGAGTATGCAGCACCAGTGTAAGTCTCACTAGATCAAACACGTGCAGATAAACATAAAAAGTCCGAAGGTTTGCAACTCTACTAGTCCCTGTGAACTTTAAGACATGCACTGAAGAGAAAATGGAAGAAATGAATTTGATAATCTGAAGAAAAAAAAGAGAAGGGAAGAAATATTACGATGAGCAAGATACTAAGATAATTTGACAAGGAAGAGGGGTATTTTTTAATATGTAGGATACGCTAAACCCGTAGGGGTTATACTGCGTCTGGGAAGGCAGTCAGATTCAATCCAGGGATGGGGATCAAGAACCACTCACCAGCATCAGGGACAAGTGTAGAAGTCTTAAAGAGAAAACTAGACAAGCATCTTCACCAGATGCCAGATCAAGTATTTAGGATGACTACTTGATCTAGAGGAGCCTGGCCCAAGACCGGGCTCTTGAATAGAAAAAACTCGAAACTCAAAGGCATATCTGCCAATGTGTATAACAGAGCACCTGTGGAGGCCACTGGAGGGGAGGGGGGAGAGACTAGCGGTAAGAAGGACCAGCCAAAATGCATGTAATTATTCTTACAACGTTGAATATATAGGCTAAGAATTATTATCCAGCTCACCTCACTTCAAAGTCCAGCCCTAAAGCATACTACTGTAGCCCCTCACCTATAACAGTTGTGTAACCCCCGGGTACCAATTTTTTGTTAGAAAAAAAAACATGGGCACCCAGATACACACATTGTTTACGGCCCACATAAAACCAATAAAGCATAAACCATTTAAACTACTGGTAATGCTTTAAGGTCTTAAATACGTACTTACTGGAGCGGAGGATATATATATATATATATATATATATATATATATATATATATATATATATATATATATATATATATATATATATATATATATATATATATATATATAATATATATATATATATATATATATATATATATATATATATATATAATATATATATATATATATATATATATAATATATATATATATAATATATATATATATATATATATATATATATATATAATAATATATTATATATAAATATATATAATACAATATATATATTTATAGAAAAAATATATAATATAATATAATATATTATATATAATATATATACATATAAATATAATATATAAATATATAATATATAATATAAATATATATAGATATATATATATATATATATATATATATATATATATATATATATATATATATAGTATATATATACACACATGATAATATACACCTGGAAAGTACTTGAGGGACTTGTCCTAAATCTGTACTGTCATAAGATCCTGGAGTGAGGATATGGGAGAAAATGCAAAATAAACCCAGTGAAAAGCAGGGGCGCAGTGGGCAAAATAAGAGGACACTGTATTAACGTCCGTGGCCCCAGGATATTCAACATCTTACCAGAAGATATCAGAAACACTCCTGGGACAAGTGTAGAATCTTCAGAGGAAACTGGACAAGTAAGCATCTTCACCAGGTGCCAGATCAACTTGGCTGTGATAGATATGTGGGTCAGTGGGCCACCAGCAGCAACAGCCTGGTTGACATGGCAAGAACAAGACGAGCCTGGCCCAATGCTGGGCTCAGAAGTAGAAAAACTTTCGAAACTCACCAAAGGTAATGTGTACGGAATCTTGTAAATTGTCTCCACCCTCCCAAGATTGAACTTTTAAAGTTCTTCGGTCATGGAAAACGTTAGTGGTGCGTTATGAATACCTGGTAACCAGCCCCGTATAAAGCAGAGGTTGTTGTTGTTGTTGATGTTGCCGTATCGCGCTCATGGTGACCGGCATTGGCCTGCAAGGTGCAGCTTCTTCTCGGCCATAGTTTGACGTCGCATCTTCATCAGCAGATCTTGGTACGCCAGAGGTATGTGGCGTGACCTTATATACTGAGCAGAGGTGAGGTGTATCAGCTGGAGGTGAAGTTACAGGCGACGTGGCCCGCTAGTGGAAGCAGATCAAGCTAAACAGTCGTTAACCAAGGGTTAGTAGAAGACCTCCCCTGTACCAACAAACCATGATGTGCTGTGTCAGACAAGTATATTGATGCTATGCATTATCGACTTGTATGATGTCAGATGTGTTACAACAGGTGATGCCAGTTGGCACTATGATTACACTGGTCAACAACCAAAGTGCTTCCGAGACCAGAGTAGTAATTTCCAACTAATTTTAGGTCACTGATAATGAATATCATGGTTAAAATTGTTTGTTAGCTCTACTTTTCAATATAGACCTACGTGTCACAACAGGTTCCAACAGGTTTGCGGCAGTGTGTTTCTTACAACACTCACAGTCTCGCTGCCCTTCGTTATTGTTCCAGCAGTCATAGAAGGTGGTTGTGCTGTCCAAGTTTATATTTTGAGGTGAAAGGTTGGTGATTTTCTTAGCCAAACACTTTTTAAACTTATAATAAATATTCACTGAGCAAGCTATTGATATGCATGTGAGGCATATTATATTAATTTTATTTTCCTACTGAATGACATAAATACTTCTGCTTAGCTGTCATGCTCTGTATTATAATGATAAATTAATGAATAAATTTTCTGTTTATCTTCTAATTGTTTGTTGTTTTCTTCTTACAGATGCCTCGTACTTGTGGGAATAGTGCAGACAACTTCTGCTACATTTGTGGTGAGGTGATCTTTGCATCACAGAAGCGCCGTATAACTGCTAGGGTTAGAAAGGCATATCACGTATATTTTAGCAGCAAGATTGGTGACCAGGATAAGAACTGGGCTCCACACATATGCTGCAACAATTGTGCTACTAACCTTCGCCAATGGTTGAACAGGAAAAGGAAAGGCATGCCTTTTGCTGTGCCAATGACATTGACATGGCGGGAGCCAACACACCATACTAACAATTATATTTGCATGGTACCTCCAGTACAAAAGGGCTTGTCAAAGAAATGGTCCTCAGATTCGAGAGCTTAAAGATGGTGACTTTGAATCAGACCTTCATGGGGAGGAGAAAGCTGCTTGGGAAGCATTCAAGTTAGTGGCGAAGGTATTTCTCGGAAACAGAAAGGAAGGTAACTATGAAGAATTGGTGTAAAACCTCATCAAGGCTTTTAAAGATTTTAAGTGACATGTTACATGTCACTTAAAATTCACTTTTTGGACTCACATTTAGACTTTTCCAGCGAACTGTGGGGCAGTTAGTGACGAACTTGGTGAAAGGTTTCACAAAGATATTTCAACCATGGAAAAATGGTACCAGGGCAAATGGGGCACAATAATGCTTGCAGACTATTGCTGGACATTTGCAAGAGATGATTCTTCAGCCCACTATAAGCGTCAATCAAAAAGGCAGAGAGTAGGTACGGATTAGAGTTTAAAACATACTGACATATATTGTACGTTATAATAAAATAAAATATTACACGTCTCGTATCTTTAAACCTATAACCAATAAGCATTTTTCAAGGTGATATTTGGATTCAGGACATAAAAATACATAGGAATTAACTAATCTCATTTAAGAAGCATACAACTTTTCAAAAGTTGTTGACCAGTGTTGTATTCAACAGAAGGTCCCCTCTTCTCATTATCGAGTTCAGTACCACTTTGCTCATTTCCATTGGTGCTGGTGTAGCATTAGGTGGAACCAGGAGCTATGACTCGATTCCTTCAAACACAGCTAGATAAGTACTAGCATCATCGGGGGAGTGTGGCATTAGTGTGTCTCGGGGCTAAGAAACAGCAGTCACCACCATTACATTATTGATGGACCATGCCTCCAGTCAGTAGCCACGTCTCCCTCAGTCCCCCCTCATATTTCCTTTCTTATCTCTCCTCGTATTTCCCCTTCCTCGACATTTTTTTTTCTTATTTCCTATGGTCTCTTCTCTCTTTACTCCCATATTGCTCTCCATGCCCCCATTGTCATTACCCATTAAAAAAATTAATTACCTCGTGTATGAAACCCATTTAGGTGTCCCGAGGTCCCCGGCAAGGATGGAAACATTAGGACGTGTTTCTTTAAGACACCTGCTGTCCATGTTCACCTATCAGTAAAATAGGTACCTGGGTGTTAGTCAACTGGTGTGGGTCTCATCCTGGTTACAAAACTGACCTAATTTGCTCGAAATGCTCTGCATAACAAGGGACTTTCTGTATAGTAGTGCCATGATCAAGTCAGCTAGGCCTGTATACCTTGTACATGTACTTGTATAAATAAATATTATTATTATTATTATTATTATTATTATTATTATGTGATAAGAGTATAACGACGAAACATGCACAGCGGAACAAAAGCTATCTAGCTTTTGTGGCATCACGGCATCTCTCTGTTTAAGGAAGAACTAGGAAATTTTTTATTACCATAGGTTGTTTTCTAAAGACAGCATGACCCAAAGAAAAATGTAATTTTATTTGGATTAGTAACCCAAGAAGTTTAACATTATATATAATCGGGCAGAAGCTCACAGCTTGTTTATCTAACTGCTAAATTAATTAGGTATCCCCGAATGGTGAATAAGTACAATGAAGTAGTTGCCTGAAATATTTTTTTTCTCCAAGATTTTCGTTTATTACCCGAGACCTCAACCGATCGTCTTTTGGTTTTCATCGCTGCTGTACTGTAACAGGGAAAAGGTTCATGCAATTATTGGCATGTTCACATGGCCTCTTATCAAAAACTCTCACCGAAATAATTACACCAAATGATATACTGTACATTCATTACACGAGGTTTATACAGTAAGTTCCGAATATACGCCTAGCAATTCCAGCGACATCTAATTAAGCTTTAAAATTGTATAAAACAAATGTGCATTGATCCAAGCTATGCTAAAACTAAGCGACTCAGAGTAACTACCGGCAAAACTAACAAAATACTGATCTACTTTAGGAGCTGTAGCAGTTATATAACGGAGTTCAAATTTTGATTTCATGTATAATTAAAATATATGATATTGCAGTTTTAAGAGGTGTGCTGGAACCAGTGTAGAAGCCTTCATGAGGAAATTAGATCACTAGCACCGCGGTGTGCCAAATCAACCAGGTTGTCATGGGTATGTGAGCAGGCGGCCCGCCAGCTGCAACAGCCTGTTCACCCAGGCAATCAACAGGGAGACCTGGCTCCGGGCCAGGCCGGGCCGCGGGAGTAGAAAAACTGAAACAGGTTACAAGCAATCCACAAGGGGTGGGGGGAGGAAATAGGTACTTACCACATACCACGGGTGGGGTTCGAACCCGCTTACGCGACGGTCTGGAGTTCTGAGACTCTCTGACCGCGGGTTCGAATCCCACTCGTGGTATATGATTTGTTTGCAATCGTTTCATTACGATTTCGTGAGTCAATTAGGTACTTATTTATAGTCAAGCACTAGAAAAGCGTAAGTGTCCAACTGCAACTTTACAATTTTCACTTATCTGGTCTGGCGAAAGGTATTGAAAATAATAATCTCGAGAGCATCAGTGATAGGAATTTGCAAATAGTGACAGGGATAACTGTTACGTACTAAGTACCACAGTTGCTTGGGGTGTTACGGTAGGTAGGATTATATATAGATACAGTAAAAACACACATCACTCGTTACAGTTGCATCGAGGGGGAAGTGTACCTTCCTAGCCTAGGCTTAACGGCCTAGGGTGGCACTAGCCTTTGAATGAACAAGGTCGAATACCAGAGCTGCCAGCAGTTATGTGACAATTTTATTATGCATTCTATACCATGGCGTGGGAGGCACAGTGGGCCCAGGGAAGGGAGGGTTCCAGCAATTTGTTTGATAACGTTATTATACTCTGCACGTTCTTCTCCATAACCATTATGTGGATCACACTAACCCAGCGACCTGGCATCTCAGCTCAATTATTGTAATGCAGCTTAGCTCTACCGACTTATCTGGGGATCTGCCTATAGTTAGTTTCTTAGTATGAGTGAAGTAAGAGTTTGTTTATGATGTCCAGGCTTGTTGTCGTGAGACTAATGCAAGTATGTATTCTTAGGTATATATGCAGTTTAAAATGTCGAGAATTATTGCAAAAATGTTTACATGTCGATACATGTAGTATTTAGATATATAGCCCATCCTTCTTCCCTCTTTTTCTTCGCTGGCCAGCGCTATATGATGCTGGAGATATCTTCATAAAAATGCATTTTTCTTGTGCATGGGAGAGATGGTACGGTAATTCCAGCTCTCCTGGAAAGAAACTTTTGAAGTCCTGTAGACCCTTGAATGGAATACCTGATATCTTCATTATCCTATTGAAGTCTTAACGCTCAGTTGAAAGATTACAATACTGTGTAGGAAATCCACCTTGTGTGACACGAACACTTTTTCCTATGTAATTATCATATAGAATAGGGTAGCAGCACACTGCTGATGTATCCAGTTTTTTATATAAAAAACCCACACAAAGTTAGTGATAATATTAAAAGGCACAAAATGAGTCCAGTGAGTTAAGAGCAAGCAGTTGAAAGGCATAGTGTATAGCCAGGTGTTTGGTAATTAAGGATGTTTAGTCATTATAAGACTGTCCTGTGTTGTGTATTAGCTTCGTGTTTTTCTCTGGGAATGAGTGGGGCTAGAGGTCTTGCTGGGTATTGTGGATGTGAGCAGCAGGGAAATAAGGGACAACGGAACAAGGGTCAGGGAAAGCAGGATAACGTTGAGGGGGTAGGGGGTAAGATAAGATAAAATGGAACTTGGTGTGGATGTTTGTCAGCGTTGAGTGTGTGCTGGGTTGTTATGACAGTGCAGTTGAAGGAATGTGCTGGGCACCACGATGCCAATTATGTGTAAATGCCAACTATATAAGAACATTAACAGTTGAAACACATCATGCCAAATTATGAAGTATTAGATATGCTTAAGAAAAAATAAAATACTTTTTTTCCAGGCAACATAGGAGTAATTAATAACCTAGCAGATAAGAGTATGGAAGCTGACTTTATTACAGCTGGCGTGAGCTGGCATATTCTTGCTCGATCAGGGAGTTGGTGGACTTTCAGCACCTTCGATCCGTCACCCCGACCACGGCTGACATCTTGTAGGGTATAGTAGACCCACACAACAACAACAATAATATCTTTATTTACTACAAGTACATGCACAAGGTATACAGGCCTAGCTGACATCAATGACATACTACTACATAGAAAGTCCCTTGTTATGCAGAGCATTTCCCGCAAATTAGGTCCTTGTCCCAGGATTGCGACCCACACCAGTCGACTAACTCCCAGGTACCCATTTTACTGATGGGTGAACATAGACAACCGGTGTAAAGAAACACGCCCAATGTTTCTACCCTGGCTGGGAATCGAACCCAAACCCTCGCCGTGTGAAGCCAGATGAAACCTTTATTATAGAAAAAAAATCGCCCACGCAGTGGTCTTTATCAAGTCGTACAATGAATAAAGCGTCAGGCCATTGGGTTCCAAACTTCTACTACGTGTCAGCAATGCCTGCCATACGATATCAAGCAAAATTTAATGATCACATATTCCGGGTTAAATATAGCTACATTTATAAATGTTTATGTAACGTACGCGTTATAATGAGTAAGAAAGCTAATGGTGTAAAATGAGGATTGAATATTATAATGGTATATAATACCGATAAGTAGATGAGTAAGAGTCGCGCAACAAAGTTGTTGAAGATGTACACGTGTCTTAATCATCTACTTGTTGGTATTATTATTATTATATTCACACTGTCAGACACTAGGCTTGCTTGCTACAGTGCCTCGCAATTATTACATTCTTCGACTATTGAGCCCCCTCTCCGCTTTTCTCGCATCCCGATATTTTAGGTGTGTGAGATTACATGTCTGTAATTCCATCGTTGTATCCTATCCACAATGTTCAGTTTGTCATATAAGGTAAACTATCTTTTTTGTTTGTTTACAGTTGTGGTCGCTTGTTCTCCGTGGTGGGACTTTTCTTGGATCCATTATGTCCCTTTGTCACTTGGACTTTTTTGGGTTCTCTACACATATACTGTTATGTATGATAATCTATGTAACTGTATTTGTGTATATGTACCTGAATAAACTTACTTTGTAATCTTTTGACCACCACCCTCAGTGTGGGCATGGGGTGCATAATAAAATTAATAAAGTAATTTGTGGTTCCTGTTGACGGTGCTAAGAATCTTTATACATTTCCTCTTGTCATTTTAACTCCGACAATCGAATTCAGCACCAGTAAACCAGCAGTTAGTGTTGTTATTGCCTGCAAGTCTTGGAGTCTGTGTTCGTACACGCCACTGTTCCGAACACCATGACGATGGTGCTCGGAACGTAGCCTCTCCCCCGCTGAAGCTCCAACACTTGTACTCAGCGTGGCATATACATAAATATAATAAGACACTCGGCAGGTGAATTTGTATGAGAAATAAAAAAAAATGATATAATGTGGTTATCATGGAGCCATATTGTAATATACGTTTAAGCAACATTTGGGAATCTTTATTGAAGAAACGTTTCGCCACACAGTGGCTTCATCAGTCCAATACAAAGCAGAAAGTTGCAAGAAGAGGAGTTTGAGGTAATCAGTCCCTCGGCCTGGACGTCGATGTGTTCAGTCCATCAATAAAGATTCCCAAATGTTGCTTAAGTGTCTTAATCTCCAACTTGTCGGTTTTCAAAACCATTTGTCACACCGAGGAGCGGAAGGAGGCAGCCACGTCTCTCAGTATATAAACACAAACTTTACTTTAATCCTTATTTTAGGTAAATAAGTCACTTTGACTTTTTTGGGTTATCCCAGGTTCTCTACACATATGCTGCTATGTATGATAATCTATGTAACTGTATTTGTGTATACTACCTGAATAAACTTAGTAAGTATTCTTGGCCAGTGGTGTACAGCTTGGGTGCACCTTTATGACCCTCGTGAAGACGATAGTCTTTAAACCCTTCTATCCAACCAACCAACCTCTGCTTTATGCTGAGGGACTGATCATTCAAAATTACTACTACTGCCTCTAGTGTTATATTCGACCGAAGAAATCTACTGCACAAGCAAAACGTTTTGGCAATGAAGATGACTATGTATTGCACGCGTCAAATTTATCAACTAGTAGGTATGTATACCGTCAACATGATGCCCATTTTCTGCTTGCAAGAGTGAGTTCTAGCTCTTGGTCCCGCCATTTGATGCTTTGTGGCATAGAGCTCCCACTCTTACAGTCAAGAATTTTTCAGGCATTCATACGACTCAGGAACGTTTAATAAAAAAATTATTTAGGTCTGTGTACACAACGTGTCAGACAACACATGTTAGAACATGCAGCATCAGCTTATTCGAACTTTCAAAGATTAGTTCCAGTGCTGAGAGGGATGTGCACTATGAACATTATAAAATTATATTTAGATATACGAAACCCTAAACCCGTACAGGTGGTTTAGCACAAGGAGTGATGGAAACTCTATCTTCCATTTGCTAATGTGAAACAAATGTACTTTGCTACCAAGTTATACTTGTCTAGATGATACACTAGACACATATGCAACACTTGCATATCTTTATTGAGGAAACGTTTCGCCACACAGTGGCTTCATCAGTCCATACAAAGGAGAATCGTGAAGAACAGGAGGAGTGTGAGGTTGTCAGGCCCTCAATCTTGAGTCGATGTTGTCAGTCCATCAATCTTGAATAGAATAACAGCATATGAGCAGAGGGAGCTTATATACTGTAGACAGGAGAGGTGCAGCAGTTGTAGGAGGTGTCACATTTGCCTATTCCTTGGGCACGACCTACTTCCACATTGAACAAATGTGACACCTCCTACAACTGCTGCACCTCTCCTGTCTCAGTATATAAGCTCCCTCTCTCATATGCTGTTATTTTATTCAAGATTGATGGACTGACAACATCGACTCAAGATGAGGGCCTGACAACCTCACACTCCTCCTGTCTCACGATTCTCCTGTATGGACTGATGAAGCCACTGTGTGGCGAAACGTTTCCTCAATAAAGATATCCAAGTGTTGCATATGTGTCTAATTTACCAACTCGTCGGTTCTCTGAACCATTCATTCACATAGATGATACACTTTGAGAAGAGACCAAACACACTGAACCTGACGACCTTGGAAAAACGGAGGACATGATTGAAACAAAAAGATTCTCTGAAAAATGGATCGAACGGATGGGAGAGACTGAGATGCGAGGATCAGGAGCAAGGTAACTGAACTGAACAAGTTTAGGTAAGACCCTTTCGGGTGAAATGGGAAGTGGGTAGAGGATAAGAATAGATGGGTGAGAGGAAGAATTTTAAGTTAGAGAGATAGTACCAGGGCTTAACCCAGTAGCTCGATAGATAGTGATTCAGGATTTGCAGCTTTATCGACTTCAACGACCAGGACACGGCTCGGGAGTTCTGTGGTACAGGGCTGGCACAAACAACAACAACAACACCGCAAGGCACCAGGGCTACTCACTCTTAGATGTTAAAAATAAATTGAAATAAAGGTTACAAAGGACATCGTTAAAGGTCCACCCCTGTAAAGACAGGGATGCAGCTATGTTAGCTGTTATTAGTGAACAGGGGGTTTGGAGCAGGATCTAGGATCGAGTAGAATAAGTTGTGTGTGTTGTTGGGTCTACGGATATTGTCGTCTAAGTAGGTGGTCCAATGGTCATGTCTAGTCTCAAGTCTGTCTATTTGTTTGTCACTAAGTGTCTTCAGTACACATTCAAGGCCGGTATGTTCGCCTGGATGTGAAGGGATTCGTTTGTAAGGAAGTCATCCCACCACCTGGTGTTAAACACCCAGCGTAGAGCTTTGTTCTGTATGCGCTGCAGCTTTAGTATGTTGGTCTTTGCAGCTAGGGAGAGGGCTAGAGGGCAGTAGGTTAAGAGTGGTCTAATTAGTGTTTTATAGAGGTGTAGTTTGGTGCGAGTGGAAGTACGTTTTAGTTTGTATAATCCTTGGAGGGCTTTTGCAGCTATTGCATGTTTAGTTACAATGTGTGGGTGAAGTATAAGTTTGTGGTCAAGGGTTACTCCTAGAACTGAGGTTTTAAGTGTCCGAGGAAGGTATGTGCGGGTTTCTGCTGTTTTAATTTCTATCCTTGGCGGAGAGGGTCTCTTTCTATAGTTAAAGAAGGTTATGTTAGATTTTGTGGCATTTGTTTTGATTCTCCATTTTTGTTCCCAGTGTGATATTTTGTCTACTTCATCTTGTGTTCTGTTTGCTAGGTGATTTATACAGCGGTGAGTGATAAGTTGGGTAATGTCATCTGCGTATGCAAGTGTGATTGAGTCATGTCTTGGTGTAGGAATGTCATTGGTGTAGAGTATGTACAGTGTGAGGGAGAGGACAGAACCTTGTGGGACTCCTGCATGTAGTGGGAAGTAGTCGGAATGGCAACCTTGAAATCTGATTCTCATCGTTCTGTCGTCTAGGAAATTGCACAGGAGTTTTTTTATGTTTTATGGGAAATTGAAGTTAGTGCAAAGTTTTTGCTTGAGGCCATTGTGTCGAAGGCTTTTTCAACATCTTTTGCTACTAAGGCTGTCTTTTTCCTTTGCTGTGTGTTGATGTAAATCTGGTTCAATATAATGTTTAAGGCATCTTGGGTGGATCGTCTGGCTCTGAAGCCAAATTGTCCTTCATAAAGGAGGGAGTTGTGTTCAAGGTGTCTCCTGATTCTTTGGTTGATGAGTCTTTCATAGAGTTTGCCAAGGACTTCGAGTAGACTAATGGGGCGGTAGTTTTTGGGGTCTGTGTGATCTTTCCCAGTTTTAGGGATGAGGATTGCTGTAGCTGATTTGAAGAGGGGGGGGAAGTACCCTGAAGCTAAGGAAGCGTTTAGGAGGTTTGTGTAAGCTGTGACGATTGTGTTAGGTAGATGTTTGAGTATGAGATGGTTTATACCAGAGGCTCCTGGGGCTTTCGGGGGGAGTGTTTTGAGTTGTTTTATGTCAGCGTTGGTGAAAGGGGTATCTAGCTCTAGAGTGGAGGTGAGGGTGTCAAGTTGGATAATCGTGTCAGGTTTTGTTTGTTGCAGGTTTACACGGTTCCAGTGATCAACTTGATGTGTGTTTAGTATGGCATTCGGGTGAGGTGAAAGATATTCTTCCATATGAGTTTAAAGGTGTTGGTTGCTGTCTGTGGGTCAGTGATGTGTGCGTTGCCATGGGTGAGGTGTTTGAATTTGCTGCTAGTGATGGTGCCTCGTACTTTCCTAATGAAAGTCCAGAAGGCTTTGGGATCTTTTATTCTTTGTTCTTCTGCCTTGTGTATTAGTTGGTCCCAGTGAGTGCTATGGTCTAGTTCGAGGCTGCGTAATATGTTGTTTTGGAGGTATGTGAGGTCTTGTCTGATTTGAGCGAATCTGTGTGTGTTTTGTAGGAAACGGTTCTGGTAGCAAATGAGTAGTCTTTTGGTTCTGATAGAGGGCTTAAAAGAGTATCGCATGGTGTGTGTTTTTTTTTGGAACAGTTACGTTTGTTGCAGCAGAGATTGTTTCGTGTATGATGTTGAGTTGAGTATCTATGTCATTAACTGGTTTATTATCATAGTCATAGGTGAGGTTGACATTGTTTATGTGTTGTTGGAAAACTTCCCAGTTGGCACTCTTATATGCGAATTTTGGTGTGACAGGAATTAGTATTGGGTTTGTTGAGATGTGTAAGATGATTGGAATGTGATCAGAGCCAATGATTGGTCCAGGAGCGATGTTGTGTTGGAACAGTGAGCTGGCTCTGTTAGCGATGATGATGATGTCTGGTCTGCCGTGTCCTTGGGGTCCATAGAAGGTATTGAATTGTGGGCCCAGGTGAAGCAGATGTTTTTGATTTATGAAGTCATGTAGTTGTGTGCCTATTGGGTTATTGGTGTTATGGTTTAATGTAGTGTGTCTTGCATTCATATCTGCTAGGAGGTAGGTTGGAGTGTGTGTGGTTGAAGACTGTGGTGAGATCATGTATGTTAAGAGCTGTGTTGGGTGTTGCATATGTGGTGAAGAAGATGAATGAACCTAAGTGTGTGTGCAATCTAATCGCTAGGCAGTGTTTGTGTGTGAATGGAAGTGATAGGAAGTCGTGTTTTAAGGTGGAATTGACGAGGATCGCAACCCCGTCGTTTGGGGCATGGGGGGACTGTTGTGAGGTGTAGCCATAGTGTCTGATGTTTTGTGGTGCTTGGAGGCTAGTACTGTTAAGCAGTACTACATCTGGTTTTTCTGTTCAGCAATCATGTGTCTTATGGGGAAGTAACATATGATGGAGAAACCAGCTTGTAAGAGTTTAGGTCTGTTCTGAGTGGCAGTGTATATGCTGTAAGATTTTTGGTCTAGGATGAGTTTGAATGCAGTGTTTGTCTTTATTACGTTAGTCTGGGGAGCTTGGGTCAGATTAAACAGGATGTTCATGGCTGTAGTTGCATTAGGTCGCCTTTTGGGTATTTAAGGAGAGAGGGAGTGGTGGGCTTTGATTGGGTGGTTACTGGGGCGGGGGTAGTGGGGGTCGTAATGGGGGGCGTAGTAGCCGTGGTAGCTTGCAGTGAATTCATCTTGGTATTGATACATGGGCTGATGGCCTGCTATTCGTCGGTTGGCTATCATGAGTTTGTGCGTGTGTGTGTACCTGCCCAGAGTGGGCGTCCTGTGCGTAAATCACTTGGAATCCAGCCACAGGCACCTGCACAGTAGAGTGCAGGAGCAACTGTGTCCTGCATGAAGCGAGGTACACAGTGCGATGCAAGGTAACAGTGTGGCGTGCACTGAGTACGTTACAATTTATTTGGCATTCATTACACATCTACGTCTTGCATTCCCTCTACACCAGTCTAAATAGCAGTTAATTATTATTATAATCAAATAGAAGCGCTAAACCACAGGGGTTATACAGTGCTGCAGATTATTGCAGGATGCAGGGAGAATGGGTTGTAAGAGGGAGATGGATGATTAGTAGGGTATGGAGTGCAGCAGGACGGTGGATAGTGCAGGGATAGAGGGTAGCAAGAGATCGAGGTAGAAGGGACTGAGGGAGGTGCTAGAGGTATAATCTTCAGAGTTTGTGTAGTAAGTCAGTTTCTGTCAAAAAGTCAACGAGAGAGTCAGGATTAAAGGAGGGTCCATCAGCAAGAAGGGAAGGTGGAAATAAATGGTATAAAATACCGACACAATGGAAAAATAAACACATAAGCAGTATAATGTGATCCTTTATTGACAACGTTTCACTCACGCAGTGGGCTTTATCGAGTCACATACAGATCTACCTGGAAAATGAGTAACATGAATATATATAGGGTGGAAATAAATGGTATAAAATACCACCTGACCCAGCATTCTCCACCTGACTGTACCCTATATATATCTCCATGTTGCTCATTTTCCAGGTAGATCTGTCTGTGACTCGATAAAGCCCACTGCGTGGGCGAAACGTTGTCAATAAAGGATCACATTATACTGCTTATGTGTTTATTTTTCCATATATAGGGTATAGTCAGGTGGAGAATGCTGGGTCAGGTGGTGATAGTTAAAAACTTTGTGTGACTTAAAGGACCTGCAGTGTTCCATTCTTGAGTTCTAGGTGGGATAGCGTTGAAGAAGTTTCTTGGCAATAGGTTCAGCTATGTTGTAGAAGCCGTTGTTCTGGTTGAAGTTGTTGGATATACAGATAAGTGATGATTCCAGGATTCTTCGGTATTGCGTGTTGTCTTCTCTGGCGATGAGTCTTGCGTTTCTGTAGTTGATTAAATGGTTGTGTAAATTTCGGTGTTGAACACAGGCATTTCTTGAGTCGTCAGATCTGCCTGCGTACTGGTGTTCTGAAATGCGTGTTTGGAGGTCTCTGGATGTTTGCCGACGTATAATTTGCTGCAGCCATTACAGGGATTGTATACCTGCCGTGGATTGAAGCTTTTCCTGTCTGTTACTGGTAATGTCCTTGATGGTGGTGGATGTGGAGGTGGATACTCGGAATGAGGTCTTAGAAAAAAAAAAAAATTCTAAGGTATTAGAAAAAAAAAAATTCTAAGGTCTTAGAAAAAAAAAAATTCTAAGACCTCATTCCGAGTATCCACCTCCACATCCACCACCATCAAGGACATTACCAGTAACAGACAGGAAAGCTTCAATCCACGGCAGGGTATACAACTTGTAATGGCTGCAGCAAATTTACGTCGGCGAAACATCCAGAGACCTCCAAACACGCATTTCAGAACACCAGTACGCAGGCAGATCTGACGACTCAAGAAATGCCTGTGTTCAACACCGAAATTTACACAACCATTTAATCAACTACAGAAACGCAAAGTTTTTAACTATCACCACCTGACCCAGCATTCTCCACCTGACCCAGCATTCTCCACCTGACCCAGCATTCTCCACCTGACCCAGCATTCTCCACCTGACTATACCCTATATATATTCATGATTTACTCATTTTCCAGGAGATTGTCTGTGACTCATAAAGCATCTGCGTGGGGAAACGTTGTCATATAAAGGATCACTATACTGCTTATGGGGTTTATTTTCCAAGAAGGGAAGGTAAAGAAAGGGCCGCAGAGCGAAGACGCCGTTGGAGGTAAATCCTGCGTGCTCGTTGATAGAGTGGGCAGTCCAACAGAATATGTCGAACAGACACTGGAACCTGACAATGCTCACAGAGAGGGGCAGGGAGCCTCTCCATGAGATACCCGTGCGTAAGACGAGTGTGGCCAATGCGAAGACGGGAGAGTGTAGTCTCCCAACCTCGACATTAGTGACAAGAAGAAGGCCAGAAACCTATACTCGGTTTAATAGAATGAAGTTTGTTATTTAGTAGGTCAGACCAGCGTTGTTGCCAACGGGTGTTAGCAACAGAAGTCCAGAGGTTATATTACAGCTTTATACATCATTAGTAAGGCCTCACCTAGATTACGCAGCTCAGTTCTGGTCTCCATATTACAGAATGGACATAAATTCGTTAGAAAACATTCAGCGTAGAATGACTAAATTAATACATAGCATTAGAAATCTTCCTTACGAAGAAAGATTGAAGACCCTTAAATTACATTCACTTGTAAGACGTAGAATGAGGGGAGACATGATCGAGGTATACAAGTGGAAAATGGGTATTAACAAAGGGGATATAAATAAGGTCTTGAGGATATCTCTCCAAGAGAGAACCCGCAATAATGGATTCAAGTAAGATAAGTTTAGATTTAGAAAGGATATAGGAAAGTATTGGTTTGGAAATAGGGTAGTTGATGAGTGGAACAGTCTGCCTAGTAGGGTTATTGAAGCAAGGACCTTGGGTAGTTTCAAATTTAGGTTGGATAAATTCATGAGTGAGAGGGGTTGGATTTGAGTGGGAATTGCACATGAGTAAATAAAATTATCAAAGCTTATTTCTTGGGTAGCATTGAAAATTAGGTTGAACAAATATTCTGTTAGTGGGATGGAATGTGAAGGACCTGCCTAGTATGGGCCAACACGCCTGCTGCAGTGTTCCTCCTTTCATATGTTCTTAAGAGTGAATGTAGACGAAGAGAAAAGGGACGAAGTAAGCAGGGGCGACGAACAAATAAAGAGCGTCTACTAACATCTGTAACAATCCTATACATGGAAGGATTGCGGAGGTCATGAGAGCGAACATAATAGCGAATGCAATGTGCATCACGACGATCGGACAAGGATGGAATGTTCGCTTCTACATAGAGGCTCTCAACCGGGAAGAACGAAATGCACCAAGGCATAAGCGTAATCCCTGGTGATGGATGGGATTAAGGCTGGAAAGAGTAGCAGGGAAGGCCGCCGAATATATCTGGTCACCATAATCGAGTTTTGATAAAATTAGGGCTGAATGTAGACGATGGAGAGTTCTACGATCAGCCCCCCATGAAAGATGTGCGAGGGTTTTAAGAAGGTTCAGCCGGCTGTGACAAGTTGCCTTAAGAGTTAAGAGAGGTAATATGAGGTTTCCAGGACAATCGACGGTCGAACAGGAGGCCGAGAAACCTGACTGTATCACGTTCTGGGATACGTGAGCCGTATAGGTACAATGGATGATCAGAGACCACTGAACGTCTAGTAAACGTAATTTGATGAGTTTTGCCACTAGAAAATTTAAACCCGTGAGTGGTGGCCCAATCAGAAACCCGGTTGATGGCATGCTGGAGGGAAATTGCAATGAGGTGACAGTCAGCACCTGCACAAGCTATAGCAAAGTCATCCACATAGAGCGATGACCAAATATTGGATGGGAGAACAGATGCCAGATTATTTATAGCAAGCAGAAAGAGTGTTGTGCTCAGAACACATCACTGGGGGACACCTTCAAGCTTGGACAAATTCCGGGGAAAGTTCATTACTAACCCGGACCCGGAAATGTCTGTCAGTTAAGAAGGCCTTAAGGAAGAATGGTAGGTTGCCTCGGAGGCCTAAGGAGTGGGCCTGGGCCAAGATATTATATTTCCAAGTTGTGTCATAAGCCTTCTCAAGGTCGAAAAAGATAGCGATAACCGAGTGGTTATTAGCAAAGGCATTACGAATATACGTATCCAAGCGCAGTAAGGGGTCAATAGCAGAACGGCCCTTACGGAAGCCATATTGACTAGGGGAGAGACTATTGTGCGTCTCTAAATACCACATCAAACGTCTATTAACTAGACGTTCCATCACCTTGCAAACAGCACTGGTAAGAGCGATGGGACGGTAGTGGGAGGTATCACGTCCCATAGTACCCGGTTTGTGAAAAGGGAGAACAATAGCAGACTTCCACAGCTGGGGAAGAACTCCTTGCGACCATATAAGATTAAAGAGTCGTAAGAGGACAGTAAGAGCAGACTGATGTAAATGCTGTAGCATACGGGTATGTATGCCGTCTGGCCCAGCTGCCGATGATCGGCAAGCAGAGAGTGTTGCCTCCAGTTCTTGAAGGGTAAAAGGCACATTATAAGATTCTTCTCTAAGAGAAGAAAAATCTAAGGGCTTTAACTCGCTGGCAGACTTAGAAGAAAGGAACGAGGGGCATAGATGGAGCCCCTAACTAGCAGTTAAGTTGACCCACGAAATCGTAATGACACGATTACAAACAAACCATACCACGGGTGGGTTCGAACCCGCGGTCAGAGAGTCTCAGAACTCCAGACCGTCGCTTACGCGACGGTCTGGAGTTCTGAGACTCTGACCGCGGGTTCGAACCCCACCCGTGGTATGGTTAGCAGTTAAGTCGGAGTAGATGCAGAGGGCCCCTGGCTATTACGATGAGTGCTAGCGCACTCAGCCCACGCACTGAGGTTCGGGGTTTGATCGCGGGTACGGGTGGAAACATTAGGACGCGTTTCCTTAAGATACCTGCTGTCCCTGTTCCCCTATCAGTAAAATAGGTACCTGGGGTATTAGTTGACTGATATGAGTCGCATCCTGGGACAAAATTGGCCTAATTTGCCCGAAATGGTCTGCATAACAAGGGGCTTTCTATACAGTAGTATGTCATTAATGTCAGCTAGGCCTTTATACGTTGTACATGTACCTGTAGAAAATTATTATTATTATTATTATTATATTGTCTGTATTTACTTGAGGATTGCTCCTTGCCTGTCGACTTTATAGCAAGGTACAACAGGCCTCTTCATGTATCTGAACGAAATACACGAACTTAAAACACATGAGAATCAGACATGTAAAGAAGTACTTTTACAACAAAATGAGCTGAATGTATAAGTGGTGTAGACAAACTCCACATACAGCTTTATGCGTAGGTATAGTAGACTCAAGTGACAAGACACTTGTAAGGCCCAGCGACGAAGCTCAAATTGCGGGTCCAGGAGTCAAGACTCAATCCCTGCAAACACACATATCAGTACACATGCAAACATCACGTACGCACGCACATGCGCGCACACACACACACACACACACACACACACACACACACACACACTGCGAGGAATAGATAAGGTGGACAGAGACAAGATGTTCCAGAGAGGGGATACAGAAACAAGGGGTCACAATTGGAAGTTGAAGACTCCTATGAGTCAAAGGGATGTTAGGAAGTATTTCTTCAGTCAGAGTTGTCAGGAAGTGGAATAGCTTAGAAAGCGACATAGTGGAAGCAGGAACCATACATAGTTTTAAGACTAGGTTTGATAAAGCTCGTGGAGCAGGGAGAGAGAGAGAGAGGACCTAGTAGCAATCAGTGAAGAGGCGGGGCCAGGAGCTATGACTCGACCCCTGCAACCACAAATAGGTGAGTACACACACACACACACAAAAAAAAAAAAAAAAAAAAAAAGGCAATTTGATATTGACGTACAATCAAATGCCAAATATGAGCCAAAGTTGATGCACAGCCACATCAGAAGGAAGATAATTATTAAATACCAGGTAATAAGGCTGAAGAAAGGAGGAGAGCTCACTAAGAATGACCAGGAAGTCTGTGAGGAGCTGAGCAAAAGATTTATAGAGGAATTCTCCGTGGAATCAGAAACATTGCCACAGTCAAAAAGAGTGATTCAATGAGTACTGGACATAATGCAGACAATAGGAGGAAAGGTGAAGAAAATACCGAGTGAATTAGATACCTGGAAGGCCATGGGACCAGACATCTTTCCGGTGGTACTGCGAGAGGGAGCAGAGGAACTGTGTGAACCACAATCAACGATCTTTAATAAATGGAATGAAACAGAGCAGCTGCCAGGAGTCACGAAAACATCGTATGTAGTCGCAATATTTCATTTTAATAAAAGTTAGCACTAAACCCTTATGGTCACGGCACCCAATATTTAATAAAAAATCGGACAGGTGGCACTGAATTACAGCCCAAAGTTAGTACTAAACCCATATGGGTCACACACTGCCCAATATTTAAAAAAGTGGACAGACAGGTGGCAGTGATCTACAGGCCAGTCACTAACATGCATAGTATTTAACGTTATGGAAATTATCCGAGCATCTGGTAAAGTGTATTAATAAACAACCAGCTTGGTTTTCGAGATGGTAAATTATATGTCACAAATCTGTTAAGAGTTATAAGGTAAGGGAAGGTAGGCAGAGGAGGGAGGGAGGGGTAGACTTTTGGACTGCAAGGTGTTCAATACAGTTCTGACATAAAGGCTTAAGGAACAGACAGGAATTACAGGGAAAGCACTCTAGTAGATCAAGGAATATTTAACAGGAAGAAAGCAACAAATTACTGTCAGGGAGGTGTCGGAATGGGCGAGTGTGACTAGTGGAGTTCCTCATGGGTTAGTACTTGGACTAGTAATTTTTCTTGTGTATGTAAACGACATGACAGAGGAAATCGATTCAGAGGTGTCCCTGTTCTCAGATGTGAAACTAATGAATACACACAGCAGAACAGGAAAAACTACAAATGTATCTGGACAAGCCGCAGGATTGGTCTGACAAGTGGCTATTGGAATTTTAGCCTAACATTTGCCAAGTTATGAAAATCGGAGAGGAGCAAAGACGTCCAGAAACAATGTACAGGCTCGGGGGACAAAGGCTACACAAGAGAAAGAAGACCTCGGGGCGAGAAGTTCTGAGTATATTTCGCCTGAGGCACACATCATGTCAGGCCCATCTTGGAGCATGCAGCAAAAGTATGGAACCCGTATCTAGTAAAGCATGTAAAAAGTTGAAAAAAGTGCGAAAGTTTGCAACGAAACTAGTCTCAGTCTCAGAACTGAGGGGTATGAACTATAAGGAGAAGCTAGAGAAGCTAAACCTGACGACACTAGAGGATAAAAGGACCAGAGGTGACATGATTACGGTGTACTCAATACTCAGGAATTCACAGGGTGGGCGGGAGTCAGAGTTGAGTTTCAGGTAAACGAGGTCACAGCTGCAAGTTAAAAGCTCAGATGAATCACAGGGAAGTTAGGAAATGCTTCTTTAGCCTTAGAGTGGTCTGGCATTGAAACGACGTAGACAGCGAAGTGGTAGAGGCAGAACCCATGCATAGCTTTAAGGATAGGTATGATAGGGCTCACGCAGCCAGAAGAGTGAAACCAGTAGCAGCCAGTAAAGGTGCGAGGCCAGGAGCTGAGACTCAACCCTTGTAGGACAAACTCGAAAAATCCCTCATTAATATACGAACTACACGGCTACACCTCCATACTCTCAAAAAGTCATGATACGTTATGATGTTAATGACAGGGAACTCATCAACCCTTATAAAACAACAACGACAGTTCGTCGCAAACCTTCCTGGTTGCCGCCCCTCTGTTGCAGCTGCTGGTGAGCCAGCTGGACACAACCAGCGAGTACGTATGAAAATTAATTGTGCCCTACACCTTGCCAGTTCTAGCGTCTTCTGCGTTGTTTGAAATTATTTTTAACAACGAACTCGTCGAATTCATAGGTTGTATACACACTAATAAAATTCTGCTACATGTTTCATCATGGAAAAACGTCCCTTAACGCAGGTCTTTTGTTAAATGATGACCACTGTGATTAAGCTACCGCTGGAGTACCGGTGCTGGGATCAACGAGTACCGGTGCTGGGATCAACGAGTACCGGTGCTGGGATCAACGAGTACCGGTGCTGGGATCAACGAGTACCGGTGCTGGGATCAACGAGTACCGGTGCTGGGATCAACGAGTACCGGTGCTGGGATCAACGGGTATCGGTGCTGGGATCAACGGGTACCGGTGCTGGGATCAACGAGTACCGGTGCTGGGATCAACGAGTACCGGTGCTGGGATCAACGAGTACCGGTGCTGGGATCAACGAGTACCGGTGCTGGGATCAACGAGAATCGGTGCTGGGATCAACGGGTATCGGTGCTGGGATCAACGAGTACCGGTGCTGGGATCAACGAGTACCGGTGCTGGGATCAACTAGTACCGGTGCTGGGATCAACGAGTACGGTGCTGGGATCAACGAGTACCGGTGCTGGGATCAACGAGTACCGGTGCTGGGATCAACGAGTACCGGTGCTGGGATCAACGAGTACCGGTGCTGGGATCAACGAGTACCGGTGCTGGGATCAACGAGTACCGGTGCTGGGATCAACGAGTACCGGTGCTGGGATCCAACGAGTACCGGTGCTGGGATCAACGAGTACCGGTGCTGGGATCAACGAGTACCGGTGCTGGGATCAACGAGTACCGGTGCTGGGATCAACGAGTACCGGTGCTGGGATCAACGAGTACCGGTGCTGGGATCAACGAGTACCGGTGCTGGGATCAACGAGTATCGGTGCTGGGATCAACGGGTATCGGTGCTGGGATCAATAAGCCCATGGTATTTCCGGAATCAGTTCTTTTGATTCGCTTAAAATCTTCAACGTACATCCGTATTCCGTAACGACAACACAAACTTACGAAGCACTGTACTATTTTTTTTTGTGTGCATTGAGATAGACGGGGGGCAAGCTCTAGGTTATAGGATGCCTTTCTCTGATTACGCAGCGACCGGTGGTTTTAGAAAATGATATTCAGATGATTTATGCTGATCATTTGATTAGTTATTTGATTCAGTGCATATTTTGTTTTCTTGTTTATTTTCCATTTTGAATTAGTATTTTTTTTATCCGGAAATGACGAAATTGGATTCTGGCATCCCTTGGAATATTTAGATCGCATGACGTTTTCTCAACGATCGCGCGACTTTTCCACACCAATCATCGAATCACAGGAAATACACTAGCAATGGCTTACATGGGCATTAGGTTAAGTTGGGTTACGTTAGTTTACTTTTGGTTAGGATAAGGTGTATGTTTTTGGATTATTGTTTTTAACCATACGTTTTCTCCTACATTTTAAAGACCTGCCCACCTGTAGATTGTTGAGGAAAATAGATTATCTATTTCTACAAAAAATATATAGATCAATCAAAAGAGCACCAAAAACTGGTTTAGCAAAACCGATTTTTTATGTATAAATTGTTTGCCAGCTTCAGGGAAAGTCTGACCTGTTTCAATTTAGTTTCTAACCCCCCCCCCAAAAAAAAAAATAATAATAAAATAAAATAAAATGTCACGAGGCTAGTACTACAGGCTTTATTGCTTCGGGAAAGTTCAACTTGAATTTATGCCTTGATTATACCTTAGTTTATGTAATTGCTCTCTACACCCCACTGCCTACTTTAATTAACCTAAACTATACAGGACGGTACAGACCTCAAATTACCTGCAAGATCCATTTAAATGTGATCACTCATTCGTCTTGACCAATATCTAATAATACTAAATAACAACTGGGTGAAACATAACCAGTAAACACAAGCAGTCTCCAATGAAGAATTACACTTTCCACGAACACAGCAACTTTATTATCTATGTTCCACCAATCTTGTACAACAATTTACTGTATCTTGTGGAAATAAAAGTTTGTTTATTCTTTATGTACATAACACCTTTCCAATGCTCATTATGCATTCCACACGTATTTAACATCTTCCACAAAGAACATGACACCATGAACGTTACACCATCCCCACATATATAACACCTCATATTACGTACGTACTTTTTAGTACACTATGTATATAATGCCTTCTCTGGTAATATAACCCCCTCCTAAATGGCATACCTTAACCACGTACGATACATAACATCTTCCCACGTAATTTTATTCAAATTAGTAACCCAGGATAATCAGAGAAAGCCAGTCATTGTGGCTTATTTCCATAGACCCTTCATTCCTGCTACCCCAAAGGCGACCCAGAACAATCTAATACCAAAGTATTTATTTACTACTAGGTGAACAGAGGCAACAGGTGTATGGATAACATGCGGAATTCATTATGACAGAAAATTCTGTGACTGGAGTATCAAAAATATACTATGAACAATCTCCCAGGCAGCGTCACTGGGGCGAGAATTTTGGGTAGTTATGAATATAGGCTGGACATGTATACGAGTGTGGGTGTGTTAGCCCTGCCTAGCATGGACCAATACGCAAGTAAGTTTATTTAGGTACAGGCACACAAATAGTTACACAAATTATCATACACAGTAACATGTGTAAATTACTTAGGATAACCTAACAAAAAGTCAGTGACTTATTTCCATTGGGGTCCTACAGTGTTCCTTCAGTCTCACCTTCTTAAGTTTCCACTCATGCTGGGATGGAACCGAAGGCGTTACTACTTAAGCCATAACCCTTCATTCCTGTCCTAATATATCATTCTTAAGTTTGGGGATGCTACAAGCTAGAAATTTTACACATTCAGACGAACCTGAAACGACGAGGGCTTCGTTGGGTCCCACTGTGTGTATATTTCCCATGTTTACCGACTGCTGGTGCTGGGAGGTCACAGCCACCACGGGCCCAGGGCCACACTGGGTCAAGAGGTCACCAAAATAACAATGTAAGAGCCAAAATACAGGCCTGACTGTTCTATGTAAACATGCAGACAACGCCCTGGCTTCTGTACTGTGCGCCAATCTTATAAATTCCGCCTCTCTCTCTCGTTTAACATCATTTGGCGTACATTACACATGCGCCGGGAACTGTGAGGCCTCTAACACAGTCAAAACTATTGTAAACAGCGAGAGGAAATAGACGAGTTATGTTAAGAGTTAGAGAGGAAGTGGGAAAGGCTCCAGCAACACCACACCACACCAGTACAAGTCAACTACTACCAACCCTCTAGCAACCAGCCACCTCTCTCTCTCTCTCTCTCTCGCTCTCTCTCTCTCTCTCTCTCTCTCTCTCTCGCTCTCGCTCTCGCTCTCTCGCTCTCTCGCTCTCTCTCTCTCTCTCTCTCTCTCTCTCTCTCTCTCTCTCTCTCTCTCTCTCTCTCTCTCTCTCTCTCTCTCTCTCTCTCTCTCACTCATATTTTATAAACTAATCAAAAAATAATTCATTTATTCTATATTAACAGAGGAAGCGATGCAAGTCATTATTGACTTTAGGTCCTTTTCCGAGATGATCGATAATTTATTGTCTGAAATGTCCCATATTAGGTGGGTAAGGTGGCTTTATTTTGTGGTAACAGTAAAAAGTAGCATACCCTAAGGAAGCCTGACAACCTGACCTAATGCATCATAGTGCCTGACCACCCAGGCTGTGGTTCGTACGTTGTATTATGTGTGGCCAGCAGTAACAGCTTGGTTGATCAGGCCTTGATCCAGAGGGAAACTTGCCCATGGACCGGCCACTGGGGCAATGACCCCCCAGAACAACATCCAGGTAACCTTACTCCGCCGGGAGTAGATATGAAAATAATGTATCTTGGCTTAAATTCGATGCGTGTTTGTGTAAATGGCCAGGCGCATTACACGATACTTGCCGTGGATCTGACGTGTTGCTCATGACAAAATAAATATTTTTTTTTATAATATCTCCTAAAACAAAATTTACATAAGAAATAACAATTGTTGTCAGGGTATACATAATGTATTTATATTTTGCATAATATATTGAGCGAGTTCTGAGCAGGATCTAGACTACATACTGACCACAAATTCTTCCTACTTCACCCTTTGCCTCATTAATTCGTCAAATGACGAATTAACTTGTTTCGGAAGTAATAAAATAGCCTACAAACAATAAAGTAACCAAATAACCAATTAAATTGAGAGTTCCAACTGCTGTTTTACCAAACTTTGAATCTTGTAAAAATTATTTAACTCGCCCTGATTTGCTATAATTTATCGCGACTTTGTATTTTTTAACATTACTAAGCGTTGGATGCTTATAAATTAATATTTTTTTGTAGATATAAACACTTTTATAACCAATTTATTTACAATAATCTTATCTTTGCAAAGATGTAGTGCTAATAGTCACCGTAAAGACTATAGTTATGTAAAATTAGATAAAGAGAATAATATACTATGAAATAGTTGTGTTTTAAAATCTATGAAACGAAAAAATAATATACATTTTAAAAAGCGTTATTTAATAAAAGAGTAGGCTAAAAGAATTACACTTTAGATTTTTTAGATCCTCTTTCATTGTTTTGACAGAAGAAACTTGCCAAGCTACAAGGGAAAACGCTTCCAGTAGAAATTTGTAAATTATTGAAGTATATTGCAAGGTAAGAGCCTATATACCCAACCTGTGTGTTATTGTAGTGTGTTTGTGTTATAAGTGAGGAGATTATTGGCGTGGGAGAGCAGTTATGTGTGCTGGAGAACAGTATTGTGGGCAGCTCAGCTTATCTTGCCCTTGGTGTAAATATCCCCGAGTAAGCTTTTATTCAACTTAAATATACACGTGGTTTTACAGGTTACTGTTGAGAGTTTTTAGTCTTCTAATTAAGCGCATTATTATAGCCATGCAGGATACGTTATTAACGTAGGATAACTCAATAAAAAAGTAGTATTATGTATTTGCATTATGTTGCCCTTGTGTTATCACGAGTGAACCTTCCTCCTGCAGTGTCCCATCAAGGGAGGTTCTTTGACACTGGTGAGGGGCTCTTGGTCCAGGGAATTGGATTTGTGCGCCAGTTCCGTGAATTGAGCCTGAATACCTTCCATCCCCCCTACAGGCGCTGTACAATCCCTACGGGTTTGGCGCTCCCCCATGATTATAATAATAATCCTGGAATGTGAACCTAATATCTGCACAGTTCTGATCTCTGGCTACTGGAGACGTGCCGCACCTTGTACAAGTTGTGCCTAGCTGCTCACACAGCTACACAAGTTTTGTTTAGCTTCAGTTTTGTAAAGCTGGACCTTTGTGAGAAAAATAAATATAAGTACAGTGGACCTCCGAGTAACGAAAAAACTTCATTCCAGAAGCCTGCTCAAGTGCCATTACCGAACGAATTTACTCCCTTAAAAAATAATGTCACGTAGGTTAGTCTATTTCAGACCCCCAAAAATACACTTCCACAAGCACTTACAATATTATACTTACATAATTGTACGATTTCCGGGGTGTTCGTTACTCGGGGGTCCACTGTATATTGTTTTAGAAAATCGTATTCCTATTTTTTTTTTAAATTGCAGTCAAACAGTGTGACTTATTTCCATGTTTTGTAATATAGGTATTCCTTGTACATAGTGTTAGAAGACGATATTTTTTCGTTCCAGAATGCTGTTCAAGTGCCATTACCAAACGAATTTATCCCCATAAGGAATAATGTAAAATAGACTAGTCATTTTAGACCCCCAAAAATACACTTACAAAAGCATTTAAAAAAATAAACTTACATAAAAGGGCGAGTTTGGGGACCATTGTAAACCGGGGTACCACTGTATATTGTACATTCAATATTGGGCTGTGTATTTCCCCATATTTAAAGTAGAGTACTAAAACACTTTGAAACAATTAATATCATAAGGTAGTGTACATAGTGTTAAACATTAAAACCAATAAAAATTAAAAGCATAATTTAGCCTTGGTAAATTATAAAACTTAATATTCCTGGTGCACTGGTGCTGTTGTTGCCAATAAGTGATAATTTTTTCCTAACTTCAATTCATCGTGAAATCTTAAGTTTTTATCGGATTCCACTCTCATTTTAATCTTTTTGATCCATAAAATGCACTTTCAAAATCTTGCCCCCCCTTCCTTCCACATACACACATACATGTATACACATACTGCACACATAAATTTTAGTTTCTGGGCATGCCATAGTTAAGAGGTTAAATTAGTATTTTTTTATATATATTAAGGGATGTCATGAAACACTTATTACATTACTTCTTTCACCACAACAGATAGAAGTGTCCTTCCTCTAACTGGGGGAGGAGGGAGGCAGGCATCTTGAAATATTGCAGTGAGGAGGATACTGGAAGTATTGGAGATGTCATATTTAAAAACAGCATGTGGCATAAATATTGTGCAGGAAATTTGGAGCACAAAAATTAGGTGGTGTGGGGTTAAAAACTGTTACTGAATACAGTAATTTGAACCAGTGGAGAAGTTGCCATGGGGTGCCATTTGTAAAGGATGGAGCAGAATAGGAGGACAAGGAAGGGTTGCAGGGAGGTGGTGAATGAGGTTCTAAGTAGTTGAGGCTTGAGCAACCAGTAGAAATGTTAAAGATAAAGATTTCATTTCTTTTTAAAGTTTACAATGCGTAATTACAATTTTGGTTTGCTAAGTACAAAGAAAGCCACTATCATGCCAAGGCATTTCGGGCAGACTAATCCTAGGGTTTGACATTCTGCTGGACTGTGAGCAGGGTAACATTAATGTAATCAGGTAAACTGATTAGACAGATTTGAGCCCTGGAGACACCCTAGAGGGGTGGTGGTGTTTCTCTTCATAAGATCATCTGAGTTGTGATATCTGAATGCTTTAAACAATAAAGCTACTGAATAATGGTGAATACATTTTTTTTAGGTCACCTTACCTTTCTGGGAGACTATTAATGTCGTAAAAATTCAACAGTAAAGCTTGGAGAGCATCTACGAGTTTTCTGAAATGCTTTCGAGTCTGCACTTTTAGCTTCATTTTTATATTATAATTACGTATTATATTCCTGGAGAAGTACTAAACTAATAAGGGTCATGTAATGCTTGGGAATTAGGGAAATAATTGTTTATTTAGAGGAAGATAAAAAAATAAGATTTTATTTGTAAAGGTTGCAATGTGTAATTACAGTTTTGTTTGCTAAGTACAAAGAAAGCCACTGTCATGCCGGGACATTTCGGGCAGACTAATCCTAGTACATAATAAGTAGTACTTAAATCTAGACAAGATAAGAGTGGTTAATTTGTATTAAAATCTTTATTTAATCTTAATACTAATGCAAGGTAGTCAAGGTGGAGGTTGTACATAAAAACAATACGTACACAAATAATGGTTCAAACAGTAATATTTCCTGGATTGGCAGATGTTTAATAGACTAGAGGTCATATAATATTTGGGAGAGTTGCTTCAAACTGATTAGTTGTTGTTTTGGTTGGTTTGGTTAGTATTGAGAGATGAGATGATTTTTAACCCTTAAACTGTCCAAACGTAGATCTACCTTTACACGCGTAGCGCTCCGACCTTGATTTTCTCCATTTAAAAACATGTAAAAAGAACGTAGATCTACGTTCGGAGTGCTACACGAGCGAACGTAGATCTACGTTTGGACAGTTTAAGGATTAAGCAAAGTCCTAAATTTATAAGTACAGTCAGGGGATCCTTTACTGGTTCAGGTAGTGAATTCCAGATCTTCGGGCCCTTTATGTGCATTGCATTTTTGCATAGTGCGAGACTGACACGAGGTACGTATGTCGAGGAGTGCCTTATGCCTTGTATTGTGACTGTGTGTTCTGTTGTAGCTATCAAGGAGAAGTTTAAGTGGAGGGTTTATATTGGAGTGTAATGTTTTGTATATGTAGTAGGCACAATAATATGTCTCATATATTTAGCTAGTTCAGACTTTTGAAAAGTGGTGGGGTGTGCTGTCTAGCACAAGAGCTTGGTAATCATCCATGCAGCAGCTTTTTGTTGGGTTATTTAAGGTTTAAGGTGGTTGTTTGTGGTTGGTTCCCAGGCACAAATACCATAGGTGAGGTAGGGATATATTAAAGAGTGGTATAGGGTAAGGAGTGTCATTTGGGGTACATAGTATCGTGTCTTGGAAAGGATGTCTACTGATTTGGAAATTTTCTTGGAAATATGTTGGATGTGGGAATGAAATTTAAGATTACAGTCAAGGAGAAGACCTAGAAATTTACACTCAGTGTGTCTTGTAATAGGGAAACCATTTATCAATATATTAAGTTGAACATTTAAGGCTGTGTTTCCAAACAGCATGAAGTATGTTTCGTCTATCTTGAGAGTGAGTTTGTTGGTCATCATCCAAGTATATAGTTTTAGCAGCTCGTTGTTTACAGTGTGTCTAAGTATAACTGAGTTTGAGTAGGAGTAGACATAAGTAGTGTCATCTGCGAATAGAACTGGTTTAAGGAGTTTAGATGCATTGGGGAGATCATTGATGTAGATGAGAAAGAAGAGTGGGCCTAGGACACTACCCTGGGGCACTCCAACAGCTACAGGCTGGATAGTGGTGTTGACTCTGTTTGCATATGCGTACATACTGTTGTCTATCTTTAAGATAAGATTTTGATTTTAGGTAATCGAGGGAATGTCCTCTGATGCTGTAATGATTGTTTTAAGAGCAGGAGATTGTGGTCCACTGTATCAAATGCTTTCTGTAGGTCAATGAAGAGCCCCAGAGGATATTCATTTTTATTGAGGGCTGTTTAAGCATTTGTATAATACATAGTACTTTTTTTTTTTTTTCTAAACCCAAACTGGCACGGGTTAAGTACGTACATTGGACCCCCGGAAATCGAACATAATTCGTTCCAGAATGCTGTTCTAGTGCCGTTACCGAACAAATTTGTTCCCATAAGGACCCCCAAAAATACACTTACAAAAACACTTACAAAAATACACTTGCATAATAGTTCGAGTTGGGAGCTGTTCGATTTCCTGGGATCCACTGTATTTTGTTGGATACATATAAGGTAGGAGTCAAGTTGTTTGTGTATTATTTTTTCAAATATTTTAGAAAGTAAGGGCAAGTTTGATATAGGTCTATAGTTGTTCAAATCAGTTGGATCACCTCCTTTGAGGATCAGGGTGGCTCCATTTCCATGGACCATGAGCCCTCCATAAGCATAAAGGCATCCACCTTCCTGCACTTTGTGTTCTTAGAACACAAAAATCCTTACAGTAGATTAGGCATTTGTACTGTAAAATGGTAAACCCTCAATTTGATGGATTAATGGGGGTAGTACTGTACACAAATAACTTTTACAGGCTAAAAGCTGTTATCCTACCTCAGTTCATAGTAGACTAGTAATGGCAATCATGGTAGATAGCTGAGATTGTGTCGTCGTGATTGTAAGATATTGTCTCGTATCCCCAAAATCCTGCTTTCTTCAGGTTAAATTGGCATGTGGTTTTACAAATTTGTTTTTAACTTATGACAGGTATTGTTATGTACAGTGGTACCTCGAGTTACGATATTTTTTCGTTCGAGAATGCTGTTCAAGTGCCATTACCAAACGAATTTATCCCCATAAGGAATAATGTAAAATAGACTAGTCCTTTTACACCCCCAAAAATATACTTACAAAAGCATTTAAAAAATAAACTTACATAAAAGGGCAATTTTGGGGACCATCGTAACTCGAGGTACCACTGTATATGCATATACAGTGGTCATAACAAGTAATGAATATTTAACGTAGCATATTTTAAACCAGGCTGAAGAGGATTTGGTATCGGGCAAGGGCTCCAGTTTCATATCGTTGAATACTATACTGTACAGTATTGTAATTGATAATTGTTTTAATTTTACGTAAGTTAGCCTTGAGAATTTAGCTATTTATTTTCTCTAATTAGCTGCAATGAATTTCTGATTATTTCTTGGAATGAAATACATTTGTAAAATACAGATATTTTTGTTGTTTGCAGAAAAAACTAAACATAACCTCCTGGCGGAAAGGACGCAATGGGAGACTGCAGTGACCTTGACCGGCAAATTGAACAGCTGCGACGATGTGAGGTCATCAAAGAGGCAGAGGTTAAAGCCCTTTGTGCCAAAGCCAGGGAAATACTTGTAGAAGAAAGCAATGTACAAAGAGTTGACTCCCCTGTTACAGTAAGTTTAAAAATAAAAAATAATTTGAATGTGTTTTTTTTTTTTTTTTTTTTTTTTTTTTTGTATGGTTTTTCTATCCTTTCTTCAGTGTTTGCCTCTACATATTTTATGTTCAGTAGCTACCCCTTCAAAATTTCACACAATTTTTTTAAAATTTCAGGTATGTGGGGATATTCATGGCCAGTTTTATGATCTCAAAGAATTGTTCAAGGTTGGAGGAGACGTACCGGATACAAATTATCTTTTTATGGGAGATTTTGTCGACAGAGGTTTCTATAGTGTAGAGACTTTCCTGCTTCTTTTAGCATTAAAGGTAAGCACATTCTTATGTTGTAAATATTAAAAGGAATATAATTTTTTTTTTTATTCTTGACATTAGTAGGTGTTGATATTGATTGAATATAGTGTAAGCCTCTTTGTATGGCACCACTACCTAGCTTTGCCAAAATATCAACCTGGAATTGGTGAGAACCATTCTGTCTGTGACTCTCCTATAATTGTAAAAAAAAATCTCTAATTTTGTGAACTGTATCCTTAGCATGTTTCATTGTAGGCAATAAATATAGTATATTTAGGAATTGAAAGTAAAAACATAAGGCTGCATGTAATCACTTGGTTGTTTTATGTAAGCAGGGTAGAGGTGGGGTACACTGTAAGTGTTGCCAATCACTCTAGCCTCGTTAGCTGGTCATTATTTTACAAATACACATTCAACAATGAGAGTACTTGTTTGCATTAATGTATGGTGCCATGATTAACATCAGAACTTCAAATCTGAAATCAGGGTGCATTTAAAGTACTGTTGCATCTTATCAGACAGATGTGATAACATTGTTTCAAATTACTTTCTACGGAATTAGTGTTTTCTTGTAGAAATGTAGCAAATTAATTAAATTATTTTAATTACTTAATGTATACAGGCAGGCCCCACTTTACAGTGCTTCACTTTACAGAGTTTAACTAACGCAACAGTTTTCAGTTATACCCATTCTTCATTTATTCAGACTTCCTACAATAAATATATTCACCACTCGATATAAGCTAAGGATGAAAATATTTTATGGTAAGTAATGTGCATACTGTATGTGCATTTTTTTAGGCCTAGCTTTATTGCTCGCTTAATATGATAGTGTACACGTTATCAGGCTTTTATATGCATTTGGAAGTGAAAAATGGCTATGAGTCACTTTACAGTGATTTTTGTTTTACAGCAGTAGCCTGGAACCAAACCTGCTGTATAAGGGAGGGCCCTCCTGTAATTGCATTCTGCTATAAATCTAGTCCTACAGCACTGTGCTTGTTATTCAAAACATACATTAATCTTTTCCTTGAATTCTCGGTGGTCCTGTCACCATCTAAGCACCAATTAACAAAATTCCATACATTTAAAATATAGTACCCATAATTCCAGTCATAGGTGGTAGGTTGGTAAACAGCAACCACCCACGGAGGTACTACCATCCTGCCAAGCGAGTGTGAAACCGAAACCTGTAACTGTTTTACATGATGGTAGGATTGCTGGTGTCTTTTTTTGTCTCATAAACACGCTGGATAACAGGTATATCTTGCTACTTCTACTTACACTTAGGTCACACTACACAGGCATGCACATGCATATATGTACATATATACATACACACATCTAGGTTTTTCTTCTTTTTCTTAATAGCTCTTGTTCTTTATTTTCCTCTATTCTCCATGGGGAAGTGGAAAAGAATCTTTCCCCCGTAAGGCATGCATGTCATATGAGGTGACTAAAATGCCGGGAGCAATGGGCTAGTAAAGCTTTCTCCTGTATACATTACTAAAAAAGAGAAGAAAAACTTTATAAAACTAGGATGCTAGAATGTGCATGGATGTAGTGCGGATGATAAGAAAGAGATGATTGCTGATGTTATGAATGAAAAGAAGTTGGACGTCCTGGCCTTAAGCGAAACAAAGCTGAAGGGGGTAGGCGAGTTTCACTGGGGAGAAATAAATGGGATTAAGTCAGGAGTCTCTGAGAGAGTTAGAGCTAAGGAAGGAATAGCAATAATGTTGAAGGATCAGTTATGGAAAGAGAAGAAGGAATATAAATGTATAAATTCAAGGATTATGTGGATTAAAATAAGGAGCGTATGGGAAAAGTGGGTCATAATAAGCATGTATGCACCTGGAGAAGAGAGGAGTGTAGAGGAGAGAGAGATTTTGGGAGATGTTAAGCGAATGTATAGGAATTTTTGAACCAAGTGAGAGAGTAATTGTGATTGGGGACCTAAATGCTAAAGTAGAAGAAACATTTAGAGAGGGTGTGGTAGGTAAGTTTGGGGTGCCAGGTGTAAATTATAATGGGAGCCCTTTGAACTTTATATAGAAAGGGTTTAGTTATAGGTAATGCATATTTTAAGAAAAAAGAGGATAAATAAGTATACAAGATATGATGTAGGGCATAATGACAGTAGTTTGTTGGACTATGTATTGGTAGATAAGAGACTGTTGAGTAGACTTCAGGATGTACATGTTTATAGAAGGACCACAGATATGTCAGATCACTTTTTAGTTGTAGCTACAGTGAGAGTAAAAGGTAGATGGGATACATGGAAAATAGAAGCAGCAAGCAAGAGAGAGGTGAAGGTTTATAAACTAAAAGAGGAGGCAGTTAGGGTAAGATATAAACAACTATTGGAGGATAGATGGGCTAGTGAGAGTATAGGCAATGGGGTCGAAGATGCATGGGGTAGGTTTAAGAATGTAGTGTTAGTGTTCAGCAGAAGTTTGTGGTTACAGGAAAGTGGATGCGGCGGGAGGAAGAAGAGCGATTGGTGTAATGATGATGTAAAGAGAGTAATAAGGGAGAGAAAGTTAGCATATGAGAGGTTTTTACAAAGTAGAAGTGATGCAAGCAGGGAAGAGTATATGGAGAGAAAAAGAGAGGTTAAGAAAGTGGTGTAGCAATGTAAAAAGAGAGCAAATGAGAGAGTGGGTGAGATGTTATCAACAAATTTTGTTGAGAATAAGAAAAATTTTGGAATGAGATTAATAAGTTGACGAAGCCTAGGGAACAAATGGATTTGACAGTTAAAAATAGGAGAGGAGAGTTATTAAATGGAGAGTTAGAGGTATCGGGAAGATGGGGGAGGATATTTTAAGGAATTGTTAAATGTTGATGAAGATAGGGAAGCTGTGATTTTGTGTATAGGGCAAGGAGGAATAACATCTTGTAGGAGTGAGCAAGAGCCAGTTGTGAGTGTGGGGAAAATTTGTGAGTCAATGGGTAGAATGAAAGGGGGTAAGGCAGCTGGGATTGATGATGAGATAAAGATAAATGTTAAAAGCAGGTGGGGATATAGTTTTGGAGTGGTTGGTGCTATTATTTAATAAATGTATGGAAGAGGGTAAGGTACCTAAGGATTGGCAGAGAGCGTGCATAGTTCCTTTGCATAAAGGCAAAGGGGACAAAAGAGAGTGCAAAAATTATAGAGGAATAAGTCTGTTGAGCATACCTGGTAAAGTGTATGGTAGTTATTATTGAAAGAATTAGGAGTAAGACAGAGAGTAGGACAGCAGATGAACAAGGAGGCTTTAGGAAAGGTAAGGGGTGTGTAGACCAAGTGTTTACAGTGAAACACAGGTGAACAGTATTTAGATAAGGGTAAAGCGTTTTTTGTGCCATTTATGGATTTGGAAAAGGCGTATGACAGGGTGGATAAGAGAGCAATGTTGCAGGTGTATGGAATAGAAGGTGGGTTACTGAAAGCAGTGAAGAGTTTTTATGATGATAGTGAGGCTCAGGTTAGAGTATGTAGGAGAGAGGGAGATATTTCCCAGTAAAAGTGGGCCTTAGACAAGGATGTGTGAAGTCACTGTGGTTGTTCAATATATTTATAGATGGGGTTGTAAGAGAAGTGAATGCGTGGGTGTTGGCAAGAGGTGTGGGGTTAAGGGGCCAATGAGCATACAGTGGTACCCAGAGTTTCGGCCATAATTTGTTCCAGAAGGCTGTTCGAGTGCCGTTACCGAACTAATTTGTTCCCATAAGGAATAATGTAAATTAGATTAGTCCATTTCAGACCTCCAAAAATACACTTACATAATTGTTCGAGTTGGGCGCTGTACGAAACTCGGGGTACCACTGTAATTTTTTTTTTTTTTTTTTTTTGGTCCAATTTCAATGAAATTTTTACTGTGAATTAAGCAGCATTTGAAACCTAGACACTGTGTTTTTAGTGACTTTTCCTTAGAGTTAGATAGAAAAAATAAATAGTGCCCTATTTTATAGGGCTTAAAACTATCCGTCCACTACAAAATTGGTAAGACATACAGTGTTCTAATCGACATCAGATGAAAGATAATGAGTTAGGTAATCTAATTACACGGGCGTTTGAGTGAAATGTCAATAGGTTACATTATACAAAATGTTAAAATGTGGGTTTTTTTGTTTTAAGGAGTCTTTTTGGGAGAAAAAAATTCAATAAAAACAAAATGGTAAAACATATCACAAACCCTCTATGAAATTCAATAGAACAATTATTATTCCTGAATAATGTGTGAAAAAATCATGATGCTCCTATAAATACTCTTCGAAAGAGAGGGAAAACAATGCCAATAACTTATTCTTGAGTTATTCCTAATTATGTTTTCTGTAAAACTACGGTTATGGCGTGCCAAATCTCAGCATGTTCCACCCCTCTTGTCTTTGTTCACAGCCCTCAGGCTACTGAGCGACAGTCTCTCCACACTCTTCACTTCGGTCCTCACAGAAGTTGCCATGTAGTGTATTTAAAACGAAACAATCATAAAAATCTTAATTTTTGGAGTAAAAAAAAAAAACTAATTATCAGCATGTCCTCCTGATGACAGCAAGAACAAAAAAAATTACATTTTTGGAAAAGCATACTTAGAAATATGATAGAAACAAGCTGATTGCATCAACATGTTGCCAGAATTATGCACTATTTTTTGGTAAGAAAACATTATTTTCCATAATTTTTCAACTTCAATTTTTTTTATCACTCGCAAAACACCTCATCAGTCCCCTAAAAGATAAAGAATCTAACACAAAGTGGAAGTTGTCACAGTTGCTCTTTGCTGATTATGCTGTGCTTTTGGGAGATTCTGAAGAGAAGTTGCAGAGGTTGGTGGATGAGTTTGGTAGGGTATGTAAAAGAAGAAAATTAAAAGTGAATATAGGAAAGAGTAAGGTGATGAGGATAACAAAAAAATTAGGTGACGAAAAATTGGATATCAGATTGGAGGGAGAGTGTATGGAGGAGGTGAATGTATTCAGATATTTGGGAGTGGAGGTGTCAGCAAATGGGTCTGTGAAGGATGAGATGAATCGTAGAATTGATGAGGGGAAAAGGGTGAGTGGTGCACTTAGGAGTCTGTGGAGACAGGACTTTGTCCGTGGAAGCAAAGAGGGGAATGTATGAGAGTATAGTTATACCAACACTCTTATATGGGTGTGAAGCGTGGGTGGTGAATGTTGCAACAAGGAGAAGGCTGGAGGCAGTGAAGATGTCATGTCTGAGGTCAATGTGTGGTGTGAATATAATGCAGAGAATTCGTAGTTTGGAAATTAGGAGTTGGTGCGGGATTACCAAAACTATTATCTAGAGGGCTGAGGTGGTGTTGTTGAGGTGGTTCGGACATATAGAGAGGGTGGAACAAAATAGAATGACTTTTAGAGTGTATAAATCTGTAGTGGAAGGAAAGTTGGGTAGGGGTTGGCCTAGGAAAAGTTGGAGGCAGGGGGTAAAGGTTTTGTGTGCGAGGGGCTTGGACTTCCAGCAAGCATGCATGAGCATATTTGATAGGAGGGAATGGAGACGTATGGTTTGAGATGCTGTTGGAGTGTGAGCAAGGTAACATTTATGAAGGGATTCATGGAAATCTGCAGGCCGGACTTGAATCCTAGAGATGGGAAGTACAGTGTCTGCACTCTGAAGGAGGAGTGTTAATGTTGCAGTTTTATAACTGTAGTGTAAGCATGCCTCTGGCAAGACAGTGATAGATTGAATGATGATGAAAGTTTTTTCTATTTCAGGCCACCCTGCCTTGGTGGGAAATGGCCGATATGTTAATAATAATAATATAAAAATAATAATCCCAGTCATGATCTGCTGTTATAACTAATAATATTGTGTGCTTTTTTGTGTGTGTGTTTTGGGTGTCTTTAGTGCTTTGCATGTGTGTGTTTGTGGGGTGGGGAGGAGGGAGTTAAATACTGTATACGGTGGAACCTTGGTTTTCGTTTGCCCTGGTTTTCAACGACTTTTCCTCAAAAATTTGTCCCAGTTTTCGTTCATCACCTCGGTTTTCGTCCACCATACCAAACATGTCCGCCTGCCCACGCCCACACAAATCATCCCACGCACGTATTTTGAGTCTGGCTTTGTTTCTCATCACGTGAACATTACCCTGTGCGTTTATACGAAACATTTCGTAATCCATTGTTTTTTGTGCTTGTTTATTGAGTGTGACTGCTAAATAAGCCACCATGGGGCCAAAGAAAGTTTCGAGTGCCACCCTTTTGAAGGGTTTGAGGCTGACCCTGACAACCCTGTGCCTGTTGTGGAATCTTGTGGCTTTGGGGAAGTCCATGGGGTTGGATGTGAGTGGCCAGGATGTGGAAGAGTTGGTGGACGACCACATGGAAGAGCTAACCACTGAAGAGCTGCAACACCTTCAACTGGAACAGCAACAAATCGCAGCTTAAGAAATTGCTTCAGAGGAGGAGGAAGAGAGAGGGGAGAATCTTCAGTGATTAAGGACATGTGTGCAAAGTGGAGTGAGTTGCAAAGTTTTGTGGAGAAATATAACCCTAACAAAGATGTTGCAAGCCATGTCTGCATCATGTTCAATGACAATGCCTTGTCCCATTTTACTCAAATCTTAGAGACACCAGAAACACTTCTCTGGACAGATTTTTTTTGTGCGACAGGGGTCCAGTGGCCCAAGCTGGTCCTAGTGCCAGTAAAAGACAAAGGGAAGTAACCCCTGATAGGGACTTGATACCTGAAAGGGGATTGCCCTTCCAAACAATAACTTCTCCTCCCTCTCCCCTCCTCGCCGTCTTCCATACGCCAACAAGAGTCTTCAATAAAGGTAAAAGTTATGTTAAATGTTCATTTATCCATTTCATTAGTCCTTTATATTTATTTCTCATTGTTTTGGGTGTCTGGAACAGATTAATTGGATTTACAATATTTCTTATGGAAAATATTGCTTCAGTTCTCATCAAATTCGGTTTTCGTCACTTTCTGGAACGAATTAAAGACGAAAACCGAGGTTCCACTATATATATAAATAATGTATATATCAACATATACTATGCAGTAAAGAGTATACTACTACAGTGGACCCCCGGTTAACGTCCATAATTCGTTCCAGAATGCTGTTCAAGTGCCATTACCAAACAAATTTATTCCCATAAGGAATAATGTAAATTAGATTAGTCTTTTTAGACCCCCAAATATACACTTACAAAAGCACTTACAAAAATACACTTACATAATTGTTCAAGTTTGGAGCAGTACGTAAACTTGGGGTCCACTGTATGTAGTATAATTTTTCAGCATAACCATTTCAAACCAAGGCAGCATTGACCCCAAAGAAGGTAATACATTCACACTCACTGATTCTCTAGCTGTCTTTTCACATGTGGAAAGCTGCAACATTAATAATGTGTTATGTAAAGAAAATATTTTTACATGGTTTGCATTTGTTGCTCTTTTAGGTACGGTATCCTGACAGAATAACATTGATCAGAGGTAATCACGAATCAAGGCAGATTACTCAAGTTTATGGCTTTTATGATGAATGTTTAAGAAAATATGGTTCTATCACAGTTTGGCGGTATTGCACAGAAATTTTTGATTACCTCTCCTTATCAGCTATTATTGACGGAAAGGTGAGTGCTCAAACAGATAGTTTTGTGTTAGATACTTAGGAGTGGAATTATTTGCTTTATTATACTGAAATCTTTATAATTTGTGACCCATGCTCTTTGATGTGTAAAACACTGTACTGTACTTTTGTTCTTGTGTACTGTGGCAACTCCCACTTTCTATTAGATCCAATATATTGTAATCTCACACCCTTCCTCAACACCTTAGTATTCACTTGTTTTATAACCCCATCTATAAATGTTAAACAATCTTGGTGACATCATGCATCCCTCTCCAAGCCCTACTTTCTCTGGAAAATAGTCTCCTTCCCTCCTAAAATATAAAAAAAAAAATTTTTAGTTCAACAGTTATCTCCTACCAAGGCAGGGCAACTCAAAGAAGAAAACACTTGAACCAACATTCACTCAACTGCCATCTTTCAAGACACTCACTGACATCACAATCAGATTACCCCTCTGACTACAACATCCCCACCCCTCCTTCAGAGTGCAGGCACTGCCCTTCTCACCTCCAAGACTCTGGTTAACCAATTTTTCAATACCTTCATAAAAATTACCTTGCTCACACTCCAGCAGCATGCCCATAAAAAACCACTTGTTGCCATTTACTCCTATCTAACATGCCACGAGTAAATGAAGAAATAACTTAAGTGTGAAGAGATAAAGACTTCAGCACTCTTCATACATAAGGGGATTCCAACAGACCCCTGGCAGTTTTCAAGATGGAACTGGATGAGTTCCTAATTAGCCAGGCTGTGGTGTACATGTTGGACTACATGTGATAAACACCAACAACCTGTTTGATCAGGCCAGCCATCAGGAAACCTGATCTGGAACTGGGCAGCAGAGGTTATGACCTGGAACACACAAGGTAGATGTTTCATCAGAGTGCAGGCACTGTCCTTCCCACCTCCAAGAGGAGGCATGTTCATTCTGGACCATATGTCTATTCACTGCTATCTAACATGATCACACAAGCCTTCTGGATGCTCAAACTCCTAAAACCCAAAGCCTTTACCCTCTCCCAACTGTTCTGGGATGACCCCTACTTTTCCTACCTTCTACCCCAGATTTATACACCACCTTTTGTTATTCTCTCTCTCTCTCCTCGCTCTCGCTCTCTCTCGCTCTCTCTCGCTCTCGCTCTCTCTCGCTCTCTCGCTCTCGCTCTCGCTCTCTCTCTCTCTCACATACATACATACATACATACATACACACACACACACATATAATTCTTATATTCCTTCTGGCAAGTCATTTATTTATATTAGATATTTGGGCAAGCACTGACCCTCATGATGACATTTTTCCTTTAGGACTTTTTTATAGTTATTTTGTATTTTTCTTTGAAACAAAATCTGTCACTGCTTGGTTTCTTCTTGCTTATAATATCTTATAAGTTCTCTTTCTCTTTTCTCCTATTTTTTCTTTCTTCCCTCTTTTCTTTTTCTCCCCTCCCTTCCTGTGTGTATGTAGGAGGATATTTTTCTTTTTCGAGTTTGAAGTTGCATGCACATTGTTTACTTGCATATTATGCTCCCATATTTTAAATTTCTTTTAACTTCAACAGATATTTTGTGTCCATGGTGGTTTATCACCGAGTATACAAACCTTAGATCAAATTCGCACCATTGACCGAAAGCAAGAAGTACCTCATGATGGACCCATGTGTGATCTCTTATGGTCTGATCCTGAAGGTAAAGCTATGCCATCAGTAACACAACACAACATTGTAGTACATTTACTGTATTTAGTTTTTAATTGTGTATATTCTGCACTCAGTTGACAATATATTATTGTGAGTGGAGAGCCAGAAATGTGTATGGAAGAAATGAAAATAATAAAAGAAGTAGGTGTGGATAGTTTTTAATGGGTGGGGTAAGTACCTTGATGTTAAAAGGCTCTTGATTCGAGGCATTGGAGTTATCCTCCCCCAAGATCAAACCTGACTACCTCCCATTCCCCAGGTTCTGAATAAGCCTTGAGTTTACTGCCTTCTGTGAATATGGCAATAGTAAAAAAAAGTAAAGATCATGTTAATTTTTTTTTTTTTTCAACAAGTCGGCCGTCTCCCACCGAGGCAGGGTGACCCAAAAAGAAAGAAAATCCCCAAAAGAAAATACTTTCATCATCATTCAACACTTTCACCACACTCATACATAATCACTGTCTTTGCAGAGGAGCTCAGATACGACAGCTGAGAATTGTCCCTCCAAGCTGTCACTATCCCAGACCCCTCCTTTAAAGTGCAGGTATTGTACTTCCCATTTCCAGGACTCAAGTCCAACTAAATCAATTAACTGGTTTCCCTGAATCCCTTCACAAAATGTTACCCTGCTCACACTCCAACAGATCGTCATGTCCCAAAACCATTCGTCTCCATTCACTCCTATCTAACACGCTCACATATGCTTGCTGGAAGTCCAAGCCCTCGCCCACAATACCTCCTTTACCCCTTCCCTCCAACCTTTCTAGGACGACCCCTACCCCGCCTTCCTTCCCCTACAGATTTATACGCTCTCCAAGTCATTCTACTTTGATCCATTCTCTCTAAATGACCAAACCACCTCAACAACCCCTCTTCAGCCCTCTGACAAATACTTTTAGTAACTCCACACCTTCTCCTAATTTCCACATTCCGAATTTTCTGCATAATATTTACACCACACATTGCCCTTAGACAGGACATCTCCACTGCCTCCAGCCTCCTCCTCGCTGCAGCATTTGCAACCCATGCTTCACACCCATATAAGAGTGTTGGTACCACTATACTTTCGTACATTCCCTTCTTTGCCTCCATGGATTACGTTTTTTGTCTCCACAGATACCTCAATGCACCACTCACCTTTTTCACCTTGATCATGTTAATATGTATAGGAAAGAAGGTGATTGGTCTTCTCTTGGTTATTTAATCTATATATTGACAGTTTGTAGGAAAGGTAGGGGTGTGTAGGACAAGTGTTTACAGTGAAACATAAGTGAACAGTATTTGGATAGGGTAAAGAGGTTTTTATGGCATTTATGGATTTGGAAAAGGCGTATGATAGGGTGGATAGGGGGGCAATGTGGCAGATGTTGCAGGTGTATGGAATAGGAGGTAGGTTACTGAAAGCAGTGAAGAGTTTTTATGAGGATAGTGAGGCTCAGGTTAGAGTGTGTAGGAGGGAGGGGGACTATTTTCCAGTAAAAGTGGGCCTTAGATAAGGATGTGTGATATCACCGTCGTTGTTCAATATATTTATAGATGGGGTTGTAAGAGAAGTGAATGCGAGGGACTTGGCAAGAGGTGTGGGGTTAAAAGATAAAGAATCAACTACAAAGTGGGAGTTGTCACAATTGCTTTTTGCTGATGACACTGTGCTTTTGGGAGATTCTGAAGAGAAGTTGCAGAGGTTGGTGGATTAATTTCGTAGGGTGTGTAAAAGAAGAAAATTGAAAGTGAATATAGGAAAGAGTAAGGTGATGAGGATAACAAAAAGATTAGGTGACAAAAGATTGGATATCAGATTGGAGGGAGAGAGTATGGAGGAGGTGAATGTATTCAGATATTTGGGAGTGGACATGTCAGCAGATGGGTCTATGAAGGATGAGGTGAATCATAGAATTGATGAGGGGGAAAAGGGTGAGTGGAGCACTTCGGAGTCTGTGGAGACAAAGAACTTTGTCCATGGAAGTAAAGAGGGAATGTATGAGAGTATAGTTATACCAACACTCTTATATGGGTGTGAAGCATGGGTGATGAATGTTGCAACGAGGAGAAGGCTGGAGGCAGTGGAGATGTCATGTCTGAGGTCAATGTGTGGTGTGAATATAATGCAGAGAATTCAGAGTTTGGAAATTAGGAGGAGGTGCGGGATTACCAAAACTATTATCCAGAGAGCTGAGGAGGGGTTGTTGAGGTGGTTCGGACATGTAGAGAGAATGGAACGAGACAGAATGACTTCGAGAGTGTATAAATCTAGTGGAGGGAAGGCAGGGTAGGGGTCGGCCTAGGAAAGGTTGGAGGGGGGGTAAAGAGGTTTTGTGTGCAAGGGCTTGGACTTCAGCAAGCATGTGTGAGCGTATTTGATAGGAGTGAATGGAAACAAATGGTTTTTAATACTTGACGTGCTGTTGGAGTGTGAGCAAAGTAACATTTATGAAGGGATTCAGGGAAACCGGCAGGCTGGACTTGAGTCCTGGAGATGGGAAGTAGTGTCTGCACTCTGAAGGAGGGGTGTTAATGTTGCAGTTTTATAACTGTAGTGTAAAGCACCCTCTGGCAAGACAGTGATGGAGTGAATGATGATGAAAGTTTTTTTTTCGGGCCACCCTGCCTTGGTGGAATCGCCGATGTGTTAATAAAAAAAATATTGACAAATGTAGAAGTGGATGCTAATATATGTATAAGGTGGGGATTGACATATAAATGTACTTTTTTGTGGAGCTTCTCAGTCTCTAAAAGCTAATATTAGGATTGTGTGTGGTTGGGGGAAAGGTGTCTCTAAATTTGATGTTTGTATAACCACTAGCGTACAGCAAAATTTTAAGTCACAAAAGATACCCAAGTGTTGATAGAGTCTAATTTAACAATATGTATATTGTGGAGCTTCAGTTCTAAAAGCTAATATTGGATTGTGTGTGGTGGGGGGAGGTGTCTCATTTGATGTTTATAGATAGTACAGCAATTTAGAGATCCAGAAGAGTAACTTCAGTTTGTAGATAGTTTAGAAAGCTCTGTAAAAGAAAGCTGAGAGTGGATAGATAAAACAGCAAGGTAAATGAAAGATCATTGGTTAAAATGAAGTTGTATAACATATTTGAGAGTGGATGTATCAGTAAATGGTAGTAGGTTGGTAGACAGCAACCACCCAGGGAGGTACTACCATCCTGCCAGATGACTGTGAAACAGAAACCTGAAACTGTTTTACATGATGATAGGATTGCTGGTGTCTTTTTTCTGTCTCATAAACATGCAAGATTTCAGGTACGTCTTGCTACTTCTACTTACACTTAGGTCACGCTACGCAAACATGTACACGTTTATGTATACACACTCATCTGAGTTTTCTTTGATTTTATCTTAATAGTTCTTGTTCTTATTGCTTTTCCTTTCATATCCATGGGGAAGTGGAATAAGAATCTTTCCTCCGTAAGCCATGCGTGTTGTAAAAGTCAACTAAAATGCCGGGAACAATGGGCTAGTAACCCCTTTTCCTGTATAGCTTACTAAAAAGAAGAAGAAAACCGTCAAAGTGGATGTTTATATTGCGTGGATGTTGTGCGAATGATAAGAAAGAGATGATTGTAGATGTTATGAATGAAAAGAAGCTGGATGTCCTGGCTTTAAGTGAGACAAAGCTGAAGGGGGTAGGAGAGTTTCAGTGGGGAGAAATAAATGGGATTAGATCAGGGGTTTCAAATAGAGTTAGAGCTAAAGGAGGATGGCAATAATGTTGAATAATCAGTTATGGCAGGTAAAGAAGGAATATAAATGTATAAATTCAAGGATTATGTGGAGTAAAATAAAGGTTGGATGTGAAAAGTGGGTTATAGTAAGTGTTTATGCACCTGAGAAGAGAGAAGTGTAGAGGAGAGAGAGATTTTGGGAAATGTTGAGTGAGTGTGTGGGGAGTTTTGAACCAAGTGAGAGAGTAATTGTGGTTGGGGATCTTAATGCTAAAGTGGGTAAAAATGTTGTGGAGGGAGTAGTAGGTAAATTTGGGGTGCCAGGGGTAAATGTAAATGGGAACCATTAATTGAGCTATGTGTAGAAAGAGGTTTGGTAATAAGTAATACATATTTTATGAAAAGAGGATAAATAAATATACAAGGTATGATATAGCACGTAAGGAAAGTAGTTTGTTGGATTATGTATTGGTGGATAAAAGGTTGATGAGTAGGCTTCAGGATGTACATGTTTATAGAGGGGCAACGGATATATCAGATCATTATTTGGTTGTAGCTACAGTTAGAGTAAAAGGTAGATGGGACAAAAAGAAAATGGCAACAGCAAGTAAGAGAGAGGTAAAGTGTATAAACTAAGGAGGAGGAAGTTAGGGTGAGATATAAGCAACTATTGGCAGAAAGGTGGGCTAGTGCAAGTAGGAGTAGTGGGGGTTGAAGAGAGTTGGGATAGTTTTAAAATGCAGTATTAAAATGTGGGGCAGAAGTTTGTGCTATAGGAGGTGGGTGCAAGAGGAAAGAGGAGTGAATGGTGGAATGAAGAAGTAAAGGGTGTGATAAAAGAGAAAAAGGTAGCTTATGAGAGGTTTTTACAAAACAGAAGTGTTAATAGAAGAGCAGAGTATATGGAGAGTAAAAGAAAGGTGAAGAGAGTGCGAAAGAACAGCGGATGAAAGAATAGGAGAGGCTCTGTCAAGAAATTTTGCTGATAACAAGAAAAAATTTTGAAGTGAGATAAACAAGGTAAGAAAGCCTAGGGAACGAATGGATTTGTCAGTTAAAAACAGAGTAGGGGAGTTAGTAGATGGGGAGCTGGAGGTATTGGTTAGATGGCGGGAATATTTTGAGGAACTTTTAAATGTCGATGAAAAAAGGGAGGCAGTAATTTCATGTACTGGCCAGGGAGGTACAACATCGTTTAGGAGTGAAGAAGAGCAGGATGTGAGTGTGGGGGAGGTGCGTGAGGCATTATGTAGAATGAAAGGGGGTAAAGCAGCTGGAATTGATGGAATCATGACAGAAATGTTAAAAGCAGGGGGGGATATATTGCTGGAGTGGTTGGTATTTTTGTTTAATAAATGTATGAAAGAGGGGAAGGTACCTAGGGATTGGCAGAGAGCATGTATAGTTCCTTTATATAAAGGGAAGGGGATAAAGAGAGTGTAAAAATTATAGGGAATAAGTTTACTGAGTATACCAGGTAAAGTGTATGGCAGGGTTATTATTGAAAGAATTAGAGGTAAGACAGAGTAGGATTGCAGATGAGCAAAGAGGCTTTAGAGTGGGTAGGGGATGTGTAGATCAAGTGTTTACAGTGAAGCATATATGTGAACAGTATTTAGATAAAGGTAGAGAAGTTTTTATTGCATTTATGGATTTAGAAAAGGCATATGATAGTGGATAGGGGAGCAATGTGGCAAAAGTTGCAAGTGTATGGAATAGGTAGTAAGTTACTGAAGGCTGTAAAGAGTTTTATGAGGATAGTGAGGCTCAGGTTAGGGTGTGTAGGAAGAGGGAGATTACTTCCGGTAAAAGTAGGTCTTAGACAGGAATGTGTAATGTCACCATGGTTGTTTAATATATTTATAGATGGGGTTGTAACTTCCCGGTAAAGTAGGTCTTAGACAGAGAATGTAAACTGTCACCATGGTTGTTTAATATATTTATAGATGGGGTTGTAAAAAAAGTAAATGCTAGGGTATTGGGGAGAGGGGTGGGAGTTAAATTTTAGAATTAAATGCAAAATGGGATTGTCACATTACTTTTGCTGAATGATACTATTGATGAGGAGATTCTAAAGAAAAGTTGCAAAGGTTAGTGGGAGTTTGGCAATTGTAAAGGTAGAATAAAGTGAACATAGATAAGAGTAAGTGATGAGGTATCAAACGCATTTAAATAAAATAACATTGGATATCACATTGAGAGAGGATTATGGAAAGTTAAATGTTTTCAGATATTTGGGAGTTGCACCTCTGATTTTACAAACCATGTCAGCGGATGGGTTTATGAAGGATGAGGTTAACCATAGAATTGATGAAGGAAAAGGTGAGTGGTGCATTGAGGTATCTGTGGAGACAAAAACGTTATCCATGGGGGCAAAGAAGGGAATGTACGAAAGTATAGTCGTACCAACACTTATATGGGTGTGAAGCATGGGTTGCAAATGCTGCAGCGAGGAGGAGGCTGGAGGCAGTGGAAATGTCCTGTCTAAGGGCAATGTGTGGTGTAAATATTATGCAGAAAATTCGAATGTGGAAATTAGGAGGTGTGGAGTTACTAAAAGTCTTTGTCAGAGGGCTGAAGAGGGTTGTTGAGGTGGTTTGGTCATTTAGAGAGAATGGATCAAAGTAGAATGACTTGGAGCGTATAAATCTGTAGGGAAGGAAGGCGGGGTAGGGGTCATCCTAGAAAAGGTTGGAGGAAGGGGTAAAGGAGGTATTGTGGGCGAGGGCTTGGACTTCCAGCAAGCATGTGTGAGCGTGTTAGATAGGAGTGAATGGAGACGAATGGTTTTGGGACATGACGATCTGTTGGAGTGTGAGCAGGGTAACATTTTGTGAAGGGATTCAGGAAACCAGTTAATTGATTTAGTTGGACTTGAGTCCTGGAAATGGGAAGTACAATACCTGCACTTTAAAGGAGGGGTCTGGGATAGTGACAGCTTGGAGGGACAATTCTCAGCTGTCGTATCTGAGCTCCTCTGCAAAGACAGTGATTATGTATGTGTGTGGTGAAAGTGTTGAATGATGATGAAAGTATTTTCTTTTTGGGGATTTTCTTTCTTTTTGGGTCACCCTGCCTCGGTGGGAGACGGCCGACTTGTTGAAAAAAAAAAAATGGAAAATCACAAGATTGATAGGAAAAAAAAGCAAAAAACTATGATGCCAGTTTGTTTAGGCATATGTGGAAGTAAAATTCTCACTGGGTATTAAAAAATGGAATTTTATCATGGTGAACTTAGAATGTTGCAAAAAAAGCAGTTAGTGGAAACAGAAATATCTTGATTCACGCATGGTTGGTATATTGTGTGGAGAATAAAATATGAAGAAATTAGACTGTTGGTATGAAAGATATAATGCAACAAGCAGAAGGGGGCTTCTGATCATAAGATAGGGAAAAGTGGTTTGGAAGAGGGTAGAAAGGAGCTCAGATTTGAGATTTGAAGCTTGAGAAATAGTGCCTCTACTTTTAAAGTGGAGCTTAGGTCAACAATGGACTGTAAAGGTTGGGCACTTCTGGAAAGGCAGCTTCTGAATGAGTGACTATATTTTCTTTAGATCATCATGGTTGCAGGGATTGAATTTTTGCTCCTGGCCACCTCTCAATTTTCCACTTACCAAATTCACTCCCTCCTAGCCTTGTGGGCCCTATTGTCCCTGCTCTTGAACCTATGTATGGTGTCTGCCTCTATCACTTTTATTATTATTTTATTATTATTATTATATAGACCATTTTCCTTCCCAATCAGATGTGCCTCCAAGTGCCTGTTTCTCAACTCTCACACATTCTAGCTCTGTCTACCCTATTAGTTCCTTCATCCTTTACTTTCCTTGGATCATGTTTGATTGCCTCCCATTCTCCAGTCATTGTATGGCCCCTATGAGTTTAGTGCTTTCCCTAAGTCTTCTATTATTATTATTAATAGTAGTAGTAGTAGTAGCTGTAGTAATTAATTATTATTAAAAGGATGTGTTCTTCTCACAGATACACAAGGGTGGGGTGTGAGTCCTAGAGGTGCTGGCTATCTCTTTGGGTCTGATGTAGTAGCACAGTTCAACGACACTAATGGCATTGATATGATATGCCGTGCTCATCAGTTAGTCATGGAAGGCTATAAGTGGCATTTTAATAACACTGTTTTAACTGTCTGGTCTGCACCAAATTATTGCTATAGGTAAGTCAAGCAAATGAACATCATAAAAAAAATAATTTAATATAAAATATTTTATTTTATATTAGGTTTTTGCTACAGTTAGGTGGTAGTTTTTTTAACTAGACTAGTACACTATTTTGATAATGCTCTAATTATATAAGAGGGTTGATTTATTAATACAGTGGTACCCCAGTTTACGATATTTTTTCGTTCCAGAATCCTGTTCAAGTGCCATTACCAAACGAATTTATCCTTATAAGGAATAATGCAAAATAGACTAGTCCTTTTAGACCCCCAAAAATACACTTACAGAAGCGTTTAAAAAAATAAACTTACATAAAAGGGCGAGTTTGGAGACCATTGTAAACTGGGGTACCACTGTATTTATATGTGCTTTCTATAATTTTTAAATTAATTGTATTTCAGTCTTCCTCCGTAAGCTATGCGTGTCGTAAGAGGCGACGAAAATACCAGGAGCAAGGGGCTAGTAACCCCTTCTCTGTCTACATTACTAAATTTATAGAGAGAAACTTTCGTTTTTCTTTTTAGGCCACCCTGCTTCGGTGGGATATGGCCGGTTCGTTGAAAGAAAGTTGTATTTCAAAGCCAGAGACAAAAAAGATATGAAAGTTCAGGGTCAAAAAGTAGCACTAGCTGGTGGTAAATAATGAGAGGAAAAAGTATGTGTATGAGACACATCTTCAGATGCTAAAACTACAATTGGTTTATCTTTACATAGAGCAAAGAGAATTGTCTACTCATTAATGCCTAGTTGAAGAAAATGATAGGGCATAAACTTTTTTAAAAGTTCCATACCACTGACTCAGTGTAAATTAGTTTAAGACAATAGTTAGCAGCATTAATATGTACAGTGGTACCCCGACTTACGATATTTTTTCATTCCAGAATGCTGTTCAAGTGCCATTACCAAACGAATTTATCTCCATAAGAAATGATGTAAAATAGACTAGTCCTTTTAGACCCCCAAAATTACACTTACAAAAGCATTTAAAAAAATAAACTTACATAAAAGGGTGTGTTTGGGGACCATCGTAAGTCGGGGTACCACTGTATTTGGATCAATCTGTGTATTTAGGTTTGGGTGTTGATATTTTTTTGTGAGTTTTCTTGTTTCTTGCCATGTATGATTTTTAGTATGTACAATACGGAAGAGAAATTATTTCATTCATTCTGGTACTTGTATGCAATTGAACTATAGTAGTATGAAAAAATTTCATGACCTTCAGTTTTATACCAGTTTAGGCATATTACGGTATAAGGCCTACCTACTTAAATCTCTCTAATTGTGTTTTCTTTAAAATTTAATATAGTACAACACTCTTATTTTTTAAATTGTAACTGACATCTATTTACATTTTCAAAGGTGTGGGAATGTAGCTGCTATTTTGGAACTTGATGAAAATCTTAAACGAGACTTCACCATATTTGAAGCGGCTCCACAAGAGAGTAGAGGAATCCCAGCAAAGAAACCTCAAGCAGACTATTTCCTCTAGGATGTTATTAAATATTTAAGCTGTGGTGTGTTGCAGAATATTTTTTTGTATATGGGTCAGTGTGTGGTCATTATAAATTAAATTATATTTAGGCTTTGCAAGTTAGAAGATACTAAAGAAAGATTGGATTTTGAGAATGTGCCAGATAAATATACTTGTACGTGGACACAAGAAACCAAAACCCAGGCATTGGGAGTTCTAGGGTTTCATAATGTTTGATGTAAAATATTCATTGAAATATAGATGTTCCAATGGTAAGTTGAATTTTGGTTAGTTGTGCCTTGTTGGAGATATTTTTGGTGCATTTACATTATCCTGGTCCTCTTAATGATTTTTTCAACAAAATTTCTTAAGTACATGTGTAATTGTTTGTGGAGCAGTGTAAGATTTGATTAAATACCACTGTCATATATTGTGGGTTCCTTATTGCCATTCAACCTGAAAAATGAAATTGTTAGTATTCAGCATAGTATTTATGCTGATATAGTGCAGAACCTCTGTATTAGTATATTTTGAATTTCATTAAAGATGTTATAATAGTCCTGCAGTTAACAGAGATCATTAATAAGCATGGCAGAGTATATCCAAAAGCACCTAGCCATGGTAAAAATTTGTTTAGCTGTGGCTTGTGTCAGTGTCAAAGTCAGAAGACATACTATGACTAGCACTGGAGAGGCCTACCTGGACCTAAGGCTTGACATAGCCTGGTTAGACTGGTGGCAAATTTTGTGAAGTTGCCCTGCTTACCCTTGTCAATTCTTGGAAATACAAAAATTTAATAACTTATTCTTAAGCTAATATTTTTCCTTGCAACTTGTTGATGCTATTACAAATTACAGATTAGCTTATGAAAACAAAACACAAATTTGGTAAGGTAACTTGCTGGACAAGTATAGTAATAGGGTTGTTAATGTTTGTAGTCACTGAAGTTAGTGAAGTGCTGTACAAGTATCAAACTTTTATTGACCTCATGGGAGCCTCGGAGTTCCTCTTTATATTAACCATATGGTTACATGATATCTACGTGTACTTCGTGGGAACCTCCTGCGAGAGTTTCTTTATTTAACCATGTGGTTATATGGGAATATTTATCTGCTGTAATCACTTCATAATAATCTTCATCTGTAAATGAAGCATCTCATTGTTCATCCTAATTAATACCCATCATTTATTCAACATTGTAATGTGCAACCCTCAAGATGTGAAGCACGTACAGCTGAACCATTCCACGTACATCAGTATAGTAATGTTTTGTTCAGGAGAGGGATTGAAGAGATCATTTAAAAGTAAATAGGAAGGCAAAATCTAAATACATTTGTATATCTGGTAAATATAATAATTTTATCACTTCTTAATGTCATTAACACAGTTTTTTATTAAACACTTCCTCTTACATAGAAACTAATTTGCATTTTAAAGATTTAAAAAATGTACAGTAGTAACTCGGTTTACAAATGTATGAGAAAATGAGTTAGTTGAATCATAAAAACTGAGTACTGTACTGTAGTGTTCAAAACATCGAGTGTTAAGTATCATTGGTAGCACAGCAGTCTTGTGCAAATGGGAGACAATGGATGAAAGCAAAACTTGCAGCAGAAAACTATTACCTCTTAAAACTACATTACTGAAGTAATATAAAATACAATTACAGTGTGATAATGAAGCTGGAGTTTTAATTATTTTCATGTATTCAATACTAGTAATGTAATAATGAATACATTAACGATAATATGTTGTTTAATTTTGGTTAACATTATATTTTACAAATGGAAGAGAGAATCATCCTCACAACCTGTATACGACTTACGAAAAGGTCCTGTGTACTTGTATTTATAAATCTAATGTTTTACCTCTCCAACTAGATTATGGTAGTCTTTGTAACTGATAAGCTGAATAACCAAGCAGCTTTTGTGAAAATAATTGTCACTGGCCCCCCAAAAAAAGATACATTTAAATTTTTTGGTAAATTGTGTAAAAAATATTTACAACAAAATACAGTAAAAACTTTTTTTCCATCTTGCAAGGCACAGCTAAACCTTACTCATTATACTGATCCATATTTTTGCATCAAACCTCATACACTACTTGTAATAGTTCAAATAACATACAGCCGTAGCATTATAATGGAAGGTGTTTTAATATTTGTAAAGAAATATGACTGCTAGCATGTAGCAGCAAAGCTTTGTTTAAAGCACAAGTTAAAAAAAAAGAAATTAAGCATGTTGTAGGTAAACAGTATAGATGCATAAATTGTGACTGGGAAGGTTTCCAAGTGCTGAAAATATAGGTCCCAGGCATGTAGGAAAGATGAGCTGACGTAAGTTTACATTTTATGCCATGTTTGATATGGATTCAATGTTTATTGCAATCATGTTAAGCTTTTTGGGTTTGTGTAGAAAATGAGACATAGAATGTAGATAGACATAGACGAAAGTATGACCATTAGAATATCATTGCTGCTGGAGGTTCAGTTGTGGGATCTTCTGTAATACAATAGCTCTAGACTGGATGCCCAGGGTACATGGGTCAGGCATTCTGTAATATAACCCAGTATTTGGATGTTATGTATTGTACAAAGGAAGTGAATGCTGACATGTCCCATTTGTGAAAGCCTGTTGGCTCTCATTACTAAGGATATGAGATGGACTGTAAATATTGCATCAGGATTTTTTTACATTGTGCAAGTTCTTAGTGTTCAGCATGTATCAAACTTGGTGGAGAATGTGGAATACAAGATTATATTTACCATTGTTCATAAGGGCTCCTGTTCATTTTTAAATTCTCAGAACTACCATTTTATCAGCCATGGTCCTTGCAACTCTTGAATGCATATTTATGTATATGTTAGTAAATCAAGGTTAGTTTCCTTGTAAAAGTTAAATACAGTATATTCTCTTACAGGAGTCATCAATATTTGCATTGTGTAGAATAAATAAACATTTATTTTCTTTGAGCCTATTATTCAGTCCGTTTTATAAAGAAGACTCATTTTGTTGGATCTGACCTGAATGGGTCATTCACTGCCTGGGAAATGGGGGTGACCAGGTTTGATTCAAGAAAGAGGAGGATAACTGCAATTCGTTGAATCAAGAATGGCGGCACAAAACCTGCAATTATTTACTCTGCAAGTTACGAAAGCTTTAGCAGCGCTGTATGACCCTTATGGGTGTTACACTTAGTTATAATATGAAGACTTCAAAATTTAAATATAGTCCTTGCACATTCAATGTTTGGAGCAGTGGAGACTGTGAGCTTACGCAAGGAAACAAGTTTTTATAAAAATACAGTAGTCATTCCCCACCCTACATCATTAATTGATTCCAAGAGCTGTGATGTAACCTGGTTTTTTATGTAAACCAGACATAATCCTTAAGAATGCCTTAGTGAAGGCAATGTAAAACTAGCATAAATAGAGTAGTATAACTATTGCTTAACCTTAAAGAACACTAAAAACACATTTTTGTCATTTTTTCAAGAATAATGAACACAAAAATATGACAGGTGACATTGCTGAGTGGTGTAAAGTTGGACGTAATGACATTCGCTGAACTTAAATTTACTCTGGGAAAAGTGGCCGAAATGACGTAAAGTAGGGTATGACTTTTAGCACTTCTTTTTGATTATAATAATAGGGTATGACTGTACTCTGGAATCTGACCAGGACAGGTTACAAGATTAATATAAGAGGATGCAAGACTTGCAGTGTACAGTGTTTGTGGGGAAGCATTAATTTCCCTAACTGCATTGTAACAATAAATGTGTAGGATTTATGAAGCACCTTGGGAATGTAAACACGTTTTAACCAGGTATACTCCGGGGAAGGAAGGGTCATTTAAGAGTGATTTGATGTTGAACTTCTGATCCAAGGTATTGGAATTGCCCACCCATTCCTCAGCTCAAACCTGACTCAGCACTGTAAGACTTTGGTGGGTTTAGTGCATAGTTTGATTCTAATAATCAAACCTGACTACTATCCATTCGCCAAACACTGACCCCTATCAGTTTAGTGCTTCGCCATGATGAAGGAAGGGATAGACTTTTTCTAGTTTCTTGAATCGCTAGTTTTTCCGCATCCTGGTATAGGGTTAAGGCATCTCAGGGGCCACAGTGAAAAAAGTTTATTAATACATAATAGGATTCCATGATTATTTTAATACAAGTATATGAAGATCACCCTATAAAAAAAACTTGCTGTATAACCCTTGTGGTTTAGCGCTTCTTTTGATTATAATAATAATAAAAAAAAAACTTGTATGGTAACTATGCAATGAGCAGGAAAGCTGTGAATTGTAAAATTGTACTTGACAGTGTTATGAGGGAAAGCCCAGTTGAATATATTAAGAATTGTGTCAAGTACAAAATGAATAATTTTGTCCACTCACCCCAAAACAATATTTGTATGGGAATTAATAAAAGTTTTAACTAACAAATGTTAGTTATAATCATTATGATCCATGCATCAAGAGTACAAAGTTCCAAGAAAGGAGAATGTTGCTTGTCCTTAAGAAACTCCAGTTTAGTAACCCCAATTTATAAATTACTAAGAATGGTGAAATGTGATATTCTAGAATTTCCAAGCATATTAGATAAAAATGAGAAATAAAAAACTTGGTATATGACAATGTATTTTGCGATGAGCAATACAATTGGCATGCTGTATAACCCCTGTGGTTTAGCGCTTCTATTTGATTATAATAATAATAATAATACAATTGGCAACTACAAAAATTTTGTACTCATCTAATTGTGGTTTCAGAAGCAGATGTGGTGAAGGAAAGCCAAATTTAACTTTATATGACTATTGTTACTTAATTATTTTATCATAGATTCGTAATATAATAATTTAGAAAATCACAGGCTATGTACAATAAACAGGTGTGCATCTCTTACTGCATATACAATTTACTAGTAAGTTGATTTAGGTACAAATATGTACACATAAGTACAATTATCATACATGGTGTAAATTACCTGGGATAACCAAAAAATGTCAGACAGTGACATTTCCATTTTAGGGATTGAATTATGCTTAATTATTAGTGTACAAATGACCTATCACCTTAATGGTCCCCACTCAGTTAAACTAACTTATAGTAAACCTTTATTCAACTAACCTATATTAAACTAACCCATCAATGGAGGTTCCTTAATGCTGCTGAGGGCTCTTAATCTAAGGAATTAGACTTGCCCTCCCTACGGGTTTAGTGCTTCCCCGTGAATGTAATAATATTAAAAAAACTAAAATTAATTAACATTAGTTTTAACATCAGTTTTGTGAGGAGTGATGGAAGATCGACTTTCAACACTTTCATTCACATTAAAGATGCAAATTAACATCTAAGGAATTTTAAATACGCTTTCAATGTCATTTAGGAAAATAATAATCTGAGAGAAATAATATATATTGACAGAAGAGATACATAATGTACGGAGAGGCGGTGAAGTCGACGGTGTGTGCAGTTGTCAACATTAAGACAGTGGGTCATTATGGTAGGTCTTTCTTTAGCTGTTTTTCTCGTACAATACAGGGAATTAAGGCTCATAACCATGTTATAAAATACTTCTATGCATATATGACTGTCTTCTGGTTATTATTTGGTTGTCATTGAGAAGCGTAACATGCAATAATTTGATTTTTTTTTCTTCGATGGTTTGGATTTATTTAAGTACAAATTTACACAATTTTTGGATGGTTACAATTGTCTTGCATGGTAATGTAAGCGTAAATCACTCAGGATAACCCAGGAAAATCGAAGCGACTAGGCTTTAAATAATAGAAGATATAAGGACCCCAATGAAAATAAGCCACTGACTTTTTTTATGGGTTATCCCGATAAGATAAGATAAGATTTCTTCGGATATTTAACCCCGGAAGGTTAGCCACCCAGGATAACCCAAAAAAGTAAGTGTGTCATCGAGGACTCTGTCTTATTTTCATTGGGGTTCTTAATCTTGTCCCCCAGGATGCGACCCACACCAGTCGACTAACAACCCAGGTACCTATTTGCTGCTAGGTGAACATGACAACAGGTGTAAGGAAACACGTCGAAATGTTTCCACCCGCCGGGAATCGAACCCGGGCCCTCCATGTGTGAAGCGAGAGCTCTAGCCACCAGACCACTGGGCCACCAATGAGTAATTTACACATGTTATTATGTATGATAATTGTAGTCACATGTTATTATGTATGATAATTGTAGTCACATGTTATTATGTATGATAATTGTAGTCACATGTTATTATGTATGATAATTGTAGTCACATGTTATTATGTATGATAATTGTAGTCACATGTTATTATGTATGATAATTGTAGTCACATGTTATTATGTATGATAATTGTAGTCACATGTTATTATGTATGATAATTGTAGTCACATGTTATTATGTATGATAATTGTAGTCACATGTTATTATGTATGATAATTGTAGTCACATGTTATTATGTATGATAATTGTAGTCACATGTTATTATGTATGATAATTGTAGTCACATGTTATTATGTATGATAATTGTAGTCACATGTTATTATGTATGATAATTGTAGTCACATGTTATTATGTATGATAATTGTAGTCACATGTTATTATGTATGATAATTGTGTGTGTAACTGTACTTATGTGTACCTTTATCTAAATAAACTTACTTTGCCATGATGTGCCTGTAGAAGCATATCCGAGGTCAGGTCAGGTTAGGTTAGGTTTGTCAGGAAACAGGGCAAGTGTTTCCTGACCCGGGTCTTAGTCAGATGATGACCCGCCATTGGAGCTTTCAGTTATCTGACCGAGGCCTTCCGCTGGCTTACCTGTCCACCCCTCTAAGAATTTTGGTTGTGATTTATAACCATTTTGCATATCCAAAGCCCTCTGGCCAAGGAGGAATTAAGTTTATTCAGGTATAAACAAATACATTTACATAGATTATCATACATAGCAGCATATGTGTAGAGAACCTAGGATAACCCAAAAAAGTCAGGCAAAGTGACTTATTTCCATTGGGGACCTTTATTTAGGAGGCTATATTTAGGTGCTATATTAATAAAGTAAGCACAGCTGTTGCTCTAAAGTTAAAAGATGTTATAGATCAGTGAAGCTGCACAATGGAGAGTGAACAACTTGATAAAAACATCAATTAAGTTTGATTTTAATCCTTCCAGCAGATCTAAAAGTTTCTTATAAATACTAATTATAATCATTATGTACTGGAACGTAGTCTGTTGATGCATCAGAAGTGTTTTCGGTGACATTTGTAATAAGGATGTGCCAAAGCTTCAATATTAAAAAAAAAATAAACAATTTTATTTCTTTGCATAGGTTACAATGTGTGAATGCACATAAAACACGTTGATGGGTACAAAGAAAGCCACTAGCATGCCAGGGCATTTCGAGGCATTTGACTGATGTTGGTGTCAGTACTGGTAAAAAATTGGGTATTGGCATCTGTGGGTATTAGCCATTTTTTTTTTGGTATCTGTATTGGTGAGTATAAAAAAATTTGATGGTATGGGTACGAGTCTCAATTTGAGTACTGTATCAGTAACGGCAAAATATTGGTATTTTCTTATTACTAGTTTACAGGGTGAACGCACTGTAGGAACATCAACAGAAATATTGTAAGTGAGTTTTATCATTATTGGGTTATTCTAGGTTAATTTACACAGAAGTTGCTGTATAAAACAATTGTAAAGATTCTGATATTATAGTATTATCTGCTATATGATGTTAAAAAAACTGTTCAACTGCCTCCCATAAGGATTACCAATAGACCCCTGGCTGTTTTCAAGAGGAAGCTGGCTAGGCACCTAAAGTCAGTTCCCAACAAACTGGGCTGTGGTTCATACACCGGTTTGCATGCAGCCAGCAGTAACAGCCTGGTTGATCAGGCCCTGATCCATTGCGAGGCCTGGTCATGGGCCAGGCCACGGGGGCATTGACCCCCCTGGAGCACCCTCCAGGTATACTCCAGATATTAACTCTATGCAGTGCATTTCCCCTTAAGGAAAGTGCCTCGATGCCAGCAAGAGGCTCTTGATTGAAGGAATTTGATGTATCCTCCATTCCCCTGGATCAAACCAATTTGCCTCCCATTACCCATGCTCTATGAGTTTAGCACTCCTCCCATGCATGTAATCATTATCGGTGTACCAAAGTATAAATTCTGGTATGTATTGGCCTAAAATTGAGTATCAGTATGGGTGGATATCGGCAAATTTTTAATGGTATCAGTATTGGTGTAAAACTGGGTATCTGTATTGGCAGACATTTTGGTATCATCCCCTCCCTAGCAATAATAATGTGCAGTAGTGCATTTGTTCTATAAACATTGCCAAATCACAACACCATGAAAGTAATCACATTTATTATTACTGAATTGCTGTTCACCTTTACCATCATTACTGCCATCATCAATATCAGTTCCAGATAACTATTAATATTGAACATCTAAATATTTTTTCCTTTGAAGATGCTGATATTTTTTTTTTATTAACCCTAGAATGCTAAAAATATGATTTATTCTGCTGGGGTATTTTAGGTTCTTTCCCCAAGATTATGACCTGCTAACTCCTAAGTGTCTTAGGTGAACAGGGGCAACAGGTGTAAATCTTTCTGATAAGTCTCGCCCAGACTGGGAATTGAACTCTGGTCCTATTGTTTGTGTGGTGAGCATTCAAACACTAAAGACTGCCTCCAAAATTTTTGACATTTTCATCATCATTTTTCATCGTCATTTAAATGCAAAATGTCCCTTAATATGTTATCTTACCCCACTTTTTGTATAAACTGAAAATTGACCCTGGGTTAATTACAGGACTTGTTTTCCTTTTTTAGGGTCAAAGCCAGAGTAATAGTTCAGGGGGAGGAGGGCAGGGGGGAGATGACAAGAAAGACAAGAAGAAGAAATACGAGCCTCCGGTGCCCACCCGTGTTGGGAAGAAGAAGAGGAAGATGAAGGGACCAGATGCTGCCAACAAATTGCCTCTCGGTGAGTAGTAACATCAGTGACGTGCACATGAATGTTATAAAAACTTTGTTTATAAAAGTAATGTGTAAGTCATATTGGTCTTGGCTCCTAAGTAAAATAATGGATACTAAATTGATTTCAGGCTTTTAAATATAGGTTGAAAAAATCGCAGATACAGCCTCTACTCACTTAACGACGGAGTTCTGTTCCTAAGACCACATTGGTAAACGACTTTGTCGCTAAGTGAGGAGCATACTATAATGGTGGTGGGTTTGTGTCAACTATCATTGATATTGTTTTAATGTCGCCTTTGCACCATTTATAACATTTCTGGTATATTTTTAAATGTTTCTACAGTAGTGTACTGTATATTGTAATAAACAGAATAGAGGAAATCAGCTCTAATATACATTATTTAGGCATGCATACTGGTCAGAGAGCCCGTTGTAAGTCCGAGGCGTCAGTAAATGAGTACGTCGCTAAGTGAGGAGAGGCTGTACTGTAATTAGGATTGACGTTATAAAAAACTGTGCTCATTTCCTTATAATTTGCCTTAGTACAATATGTATTAGTTTATTAGGAACTATAGGTAGTTGTACATTTATAATTTTAACCCAACTTAAATACTGTGTATTTAATCCCTAATCACTGCCAAAACATTTGTGCATGTCTGTAGATACCTTTCCCCTCAATGAAGGTGTCTTGATGCTGGTGAAGGACTCTTGATCTTTTCCTTGAAATGAGCCTAATTACCTTCTATTTCCCCAGATGCTGTATGACCCTTGTGGGTTGTGTGCTTCCCCATGAAAATGATAATAATAGTGATACATTTGATGGCAGGTGTATACTGTATAATTTTTTTGACTAACTGAAAAATAATTCATTTTACTCTTATGCAGAATTTCATCTTGTATATCAATAAACATTTTAGATTTTAATATACCATATGGTGTCCATAATATGCTGCAGCTATATTTTAGTTACCATATACTACTATATACTAGTATGCATTTCACTTATTTTAGTAACTGTGATCTAAATTCTGTCGAGTTCTGTATTCCTTCAACTTTCCTGTATGATCTTATTTACTTTTTGAATTATAGTCTTAATTCATTTAATATGATTACTGGGGATGTTGTGGTTTGGAGGGTCGTCTCATCTGTAAGATGGTGTGTTTTCTTTGTCAGGTAACCCTACCTATGTAGGTGACTGCCTGAAGGATAAAAAAAAAAATGGGCATTACTAAGTATTGACTTATTTTGTTGCAGTAACACCACATACACGTTGCCGCCTCAAGATGTTGAAACTTGAACGAATCAAGGATTACCTTCTAATGGAAGAGGAATTTATTCGTAATCAAGAAACTCTTAGGCCTCAAGAGGAGAAACAGGAGGCAAGTGATATTAAATCTCAAGCTAGTTCTCTTAAGACTTTTAAACTAGCCAATGGGTAAAATGCATATTGAAATTATAATTTGTTTTTTTCTGCAATTTTGTTAGAAATTCTTATTGAGCTGAATTATTATTTTATTTAAACTGAGTGTTTTATGGCTATATACAGGGTGTTTCAAAAACATGGACCCAATTTGAAATGCATTCTGCAGCGCAATTACGGATTCAGTTTTGTTGAACTGCAGAACTCAAAACGCCTTGTGTTGCGGGATTGCCATCTTGCAAATGACTGGGGCTAGAGGCTGTTGCTGCACTGGGAGAGGCATCTAGCAGTGGTCATTTGAAACTCTATGCCCCACCCTTTTTGAAACATCCTGTATTATTTACTTTTTTTCTACAACCAGTTATCAAATCATTAATATGTTAGTGATATGTAACTTCTTTGTTGAGAAGCTATTTCTTTACACCACCACTGATTAGAAAAGCAACATATTAGTAGTTGCATTTCAGAGAGACTCTTTTTGCAAATTTTAGGAAGAAAGGAGCAAAGTTGATGATTTGAGAGGGACTCCCATGAGTGTAGGAACCCTGGAAGAGATTATCGATGATAACCATGCCATCGTCTCGACAAGTGTGGGCTCAGAGCATTATGTCTCCATCCTCTCCTTCGTTGATAAAGATCAGCTTGAGCCTGGATGCTCTGTGCTGCTAAACCATAAAGTAAGTACCATGTTGCAGCATAAGCCTGTATATACCTGTGCCCAGTTTTGAGGGATCTACAGTTGCAGCCCAGCCCTAGGCCAGTACGTATAATCTTGCTCCTGAGTAGGTTTTTATTTTCCCTAAAACTGTACCTTAGTTTATAGCTAATAAATAACAAATTTGGAATGCTGTATAGTACTATAGTGTGTACCAGTATACTAAAAATAAATTACACTATTTTTTACTGAAGTATGTACAGTATCTAATTGTACTTTAAGTATACTTTTGAAATATACAGTGGACCCCCGGTGTTCGTCTTGCTCCAAACTCGCCCTTTTATGTAAGTATTTTTTTAAATGCTTTTGTAAGTGTATTTTTGGGGGTCTAAAAGGACTAGTCTACTTTACATTATTCCTTATGGGAATAAATTCGTTTGGTAATGGCACTTGAATAGCATTCTGGAACGAAAAAATAACGGAAACCGGGGGTCCACTGTAATTCCGATTGAAAAGGAATACTAATTATTTTGTGAGTATTTTCAGTTTTTTAATACTCCAGTTTATTTACATCATTTAAAAAGAAACTAAGATTTACAAGAATGACAAATATGGATACTTGCACACCAAAACTTAAACTTTTTTTGAGTTGGCAAAAATTTTAGTTGTGCAGCATAAGATCAAATGTCTTAAGTTTACATGTTAATGATTCACTAGCATACAGTAGTGCATAAATGTGTAAAAATGGCACAATGGGTAGAAAATCTTAATTTGATAGTGTTATGCTGACTTGAGAAAGCTTATATAAAAAAAACTGTCATGTCAAGACAGAAAGAGGTTTCAATACCATATCTGTAACAAGTCACACTAAGCACAGATTGGAAATTAAAATCTGATGATGTTTTGGCTTCTCTTGGATTATTCCCTTCAAGAGAGGTGCTGTGATGTTGGTAATTAGGTACCTACAGTATTTGGTAATTACCTATTAGTAGCTACATAAGCAGAGCTGTGCTTGTAGTGTCCTGTCTTCAATAATTTGTTCATCATGTATTGTTTTAAAGTTTCCAGTGATTGAAACATTTATTACATCCTCTTGTAACTAATTCCACTGATCTACCATTCTTCTTGTGAAGAAAAATTTCCTAGTATCCCTTCAACTCTGCTTTATTCTCAATTAACAACATTAGCATTATGATATGGGAAATACTTTGGTAATTTTTGTAAGGGCTTGTCTTGCAGTATTTGCTTTAAAGTTTTGTAAAAATTATTATGGTATTTTGGTTTTTATTTTTGTATACATGTAAAAATAAATTGCTGGAATTGTATAGTATCTTATGAAATACTGTATGTTATTTACCTGGGAACAAGGACATGCATGTATTGTACAGTACTGTATATTTCTTCAAATTATGACTAGCCATATTGGTAATATATCTGACATAATAAGGGTTGGGCTGTAGCAGTTCACTGTTCATGCAGTGATATGAATGTTCAATAATCAAATTTTAAAAAATAATTGTCACTTGGATCAGATTAAAATGTTATGGGAATTTTGGAAAGTTTTCCAAATCATTTAAGAAAATATAAATACTATAGGAAAGTTATTTAAAAATTATGGAGCTAGAATGAGAATAATTCTGCTTTATAGGTACATGCAGTTGTTGGAGTTCTGAGTGATGACACAGATCCTATGGTTACAGTCATGAAGCTAGAAAAGGCTCCTCAAGAAACATATGCAGATATTGGAGGCAAGTTTTCATGCATGATGTAGTATCACTGATTTTTTAAATATTGGAAATTTTAGTGACCACTTGCTGGCAGTATATATACTATTCTTTAATCTGAAGGCTTATACATAGTTCCCTGAATATTAATCTTTTTTTTTTGTTGTTGTTGTTCACTTTTTTATTTTATATAAACTACATGAAAGATTTTTACTTGTGCATAATTTTGTTACTTTTGCAATGTGCTAATTTTTATCTCAAATTACTGTACCTAATTTAATAGGTCTCTGGTACTTTAGAAGTTGTAAACTTAACTAAAAAATTTACTCTAACATGCCTATTAAAATGTATGGAGACTTCAGTGTGTATCCTGCTAATACACATCTTTGTAGTACCTTATCTGTGTTTGCAATGTTTTCCATGTGAATTTTTTATGGTGACGATTTTGCAAAATATAAATTGGCTAGGACTGTAAAGTATACTTTATATGGTTTAGCGCTTCTTTTTTTATTATAATAATAATACTTTACATAGAAAGTAACTTTAAGATATAATTGAATTTTGATAGGTTTGGATACACAAATTCAAGAGATAAAAGAATCTGTAGAGCTTCCCCTCACTCACCCGGAATACTATGAGGAGATGGGTATCAAACCTCCCAAGGGAGTCATCCTTTATGGCCAGCCAGGCACTGGAAAGACACTCTTAGCTAAGGCTGTGGCTAACCAAACCAGTGCTACCTTTCTTAGGGTCGTAGGTTCTGAACTTATTCAAAAATATTTAGTAAGTATTTCCTGGATTCATTCATAAATATACACTAAGAATTTCCAAATTTTTAGGTATCTTGAATAGTAATTTAGTAATGACTGCTACATTATCAAATATTTTAACCAATGAAATGCAAAATATTCTGGTCTGAGTATATTGATTAAAATACTTGACATTTAATGCATTACTTCTCATATTTTACTGCCATTATTCACATTCCATAGGGTGATGGTCCCAAATTAGTTCGGGAGCTGT
>WNWK01005550.1:0-23625 GCA_009830355.1 Cherax destructor | reverse complement strand
GATCCTATGGTTACAGTCATGAAGCTAGAAAAGGCTCCTCAAGAAACATATGCAGATATTGGAGGCAAGTTTTCATGCATGATGTAGTATCACTGATTTTTTAAATATTGGAAATTTTAGTGACCACTTGCTGGCAGTATATATACTATTCTTTAATCTGAAGGCTTATACATAGTTCCCTGAATATTAATCTTTTTTTTTTGTTGTTGTTCACTTTTATTTTATATAAACTACATGAAAGATTTTTACTTGTGCATAATTTTGTTACTTTTGCAATGTGCTAATTTTTATCTCAAATTACTGTACCTAATTTAATAGGTCTCTGGTACTTTAGAAGTTGTAAACTTAACTAAAAAATTTACTCTAACATGCCTATTAAAATGTATGGAGACTTCAGTGTGTATCCTGCTAATACACATCTTTGTAGTACCTTATCTGTGTTTGCAATGTTTTCCATGTGAATTTTTTATGGTGACGATTTTGCAAAATATAAATTGGCTAGGACTGTAAAGTATACTTTATATGGTTTAGCGCTTCTTTTTTTATTATAATAATAATACTTTACATAGAAAGTAACTTTAAGATATAATTGAATTTTGATAGGTTTGGATACACAAAATTCAAGAGAATAAAAGAATCTGTAGAGCTTCCCCTCACTCACCCGGAATACTATGAGGAGATGGGTATCAAACCTCCCGGGAGTCATCCTTTATGGCCAGCCAGGCACTGGAAAGACACTCTTAGCTAAGGCTGTGGCTAACCAAACCAGTGCTACCTTTCTTAGGGTCGTAGGTTCTGAACTTATTCAAAAATATTTAGTAAGTATTTCCTGGATTCATTCATAAATATACACTAAGAATTTCCAAATTTTTAGGTATCTTGAATAGTAATTTAGTAATGACTGCTACATTATCAAATATTTTAACCAATGAAATGCAAAATATTCTGGTCTGAGTATATTGATTAAAATACTTGACATTTAATGCATTACTTCTCATATTTTACTGCCATTATTCACATTCCATAGGGTGATGGTCCCAAATTAGTTCGGGAGCTGTTCAGAGTTGCAGAAGAACATGCTCCTAGTATTGTTTTCATTGATGAGATTGATGCTATAGGAACTAAGAGGTATGATTCCAATTCTGGTGGTGAGAGAGAGATTCAGCGTACCATGTTGGAGCTCTTGAACCAGCTTGATGGTTTTGATTCCCGAGGTGATGTCAAGGTACAGTACATTAATCAGCAATAAATGTATTTCCTAAATCCTCTTTATAAGGTTGTAATAAACTTTATAATTAAAAGTTTGTAATAGTTTAAATTTGAATCTCAGCATACCTAAGGCTTATTATGTTTGACTTTTTTTCATAGGTAATCATGGCAACAAACCGTATTGAAACTTTAGATCCAGCTTTAATCCGGCCGGGTAGAATTGACAGGAAGATAGAGTTCCCACTGCCTGATGAGAAGACAAAGCGACGCATCTTCCAGATTCACACCTCCCGCATGACATTAGCTGGAGATGTTAACCTAGATGAACTCATAATGGCCAAGGATGATTTGTCAGGAGCTGATATTAAGGTACGGTATATGTACAGGAGCACATTTCCTAATTGCACTATTACATCTTCATAAATGAATTCAAGTTTTCTTATTCTTGTTCTGTATCTGTATCACATGAACATGCAAGTAGCAGAGCCAGCTCTGTAATCATTCTGCCATGTGGGTTCGAATAAGATGTTTTTACAACCAGCACTTTTGTATTTTATCCATGAAGGCAAAAGGGAAATGCATCTAAATATATTGGTACCAATGCTTACATGGGTGTAAAGCATCGGTTTTAAATGTTGCAATGAGGAGGCTGGAGGCAGCAGATGTGTCTTAGGGCATGTGTTGTGTGAATTCAGAGCTTGGAGGTTAGAAGGAGGTGTGGGATTACTAAAAGTATTATCCAGAGGGCTGAAGAGGGGTTGTTGAGGTGGTTCGGACATTTAGAGAGGATGGAACAAAATAGGATGACTTGGAGGATTTATAAATCTGTAATGGAGGGAAGGCTGGGTAGGTGTTAGGTACTCGTCGTGGGTGGTCAGGTGTTAGGTACTCGTCGTGGGTGGTCACGCGGGGTGGAGCTCCGTCTTAAATTGCGTTTACTGATAGTAGCTGAGGAGACACAGTGCGAGAATTAAGTGTGTGTAACCATAAAGTGCATATACGCATTTGAACCAACATAAGAGAAATCGCAGTGAACATTAAATAGGAAAAAATATAGACTATAGTGTAAATTCTAGAGTGCCGGTGGAGCAACCGTTACCGTGGGAATAGGCCTGGAGGCCAGTGAATTATTGCCAGATACATCCAAATTCGGAGGTGAAAATTAACAAACATATATTGAACTAACTAAGTAATATAGCGAGTGGCAAGGATATATATGTGCAGTGATACAGTGAACCAAATCTGTAGTAAGAGAAATAGTAATAAATCCCCAGTATAGCTTAAAAGATATGGTATAGCATATGGAAACATACTACAAGGATTGGCACTAGTGAAAATTGCCAGAGGTCCTGAGAAGCAGAAATAACAGATAAGTAAATTCTATAGTTATAAGAAACAAAAACAAGTGATGGTGGCACTGAGGTGCAGGAATCACAGTATACATAATTGGAGTATAAAACCATGTGAAGTGTCTTTCGCTGCCACTACTAAGTGTGGAAGTTTTTGCATGGAAGTGTAAGGGAAACTACCGAAGCATAGGTATCGTGTGGAAATAAAGCAATGACCACAGTATTAGTTCAGTGAAAAGAAAAGGTATCTGGAATAAATATAGTGTATATCCTTGTAATAACCAGTGTACAGCACAGTGATAAACTATTAGGTATAAAATAAAAGTAAATTAAATCCAATAGTAGTGTGGCAGTGCGGGTGACCACTTGCCCTGAGTGGTCAATGTGCCAAGCGACTTTTATAGATCTGAGTTACCACTTATAACGAATAGACTAGGATACCAGGACAGAATAAGAAAGACCTAGTGAACCCAATTGGCAGTAGAAAACACAAGGATAGTGATCTAAGAAAATGAAAGTGGTCTAAAACGGGCATCGCATGGCAGTATAGGACTGAGTGGTGTGCTTTAGTCATACGCCTGGCAGTGCTGAAGTCAGCCACGGAGGCCTACCATACACACCCATAAAAACACCATATACACCATACCACAATATCCTGTCTAGACCAGTGTGGGGATCTCAGTGAGAATAATACATTAAAATGTATATAGGACTGATCAGAGAGGAATAAATATAGAAAGAGTTATACAGTGAGCAAACAGAAGTAAATACATATTATACCGCATGGGCCAGTAGGCCTGCTGCAGTGTTCCTTCTTTCTTATGTTCTTATGTTTTTATAACAATAATATAATATAAGGTGTAGTAAGTCTCCATAATCAGTACATCCCACATATACAATACAAATAGGATACAGGCAGGATGGCAGTACAGTATATCTGTGGGACTTGTGAAAAGGCTCTTGGGAAAAGATCTAGAATCACATGCAACCTTTGCTTTTCAAAACATCATGTCACATGTTCAAAAATTAACACAGTAACAAGAAGTGACATCCGTCTAAAAGGTGTTTCTGGATCTGCAACAAGGATGTGGAACTATGGACAGATATCAGGAAAGCACTCAGGAGGCTAATAAACAATAAGCATGAAGAAAAGAGGAACTATTGAATAGTCTCCCGGTATTTATAGAACTTGGGAAGATAAGAAAGGGTAAAGTATAACACAGAATGACCAGTCTACAACAATTGACCCAAAAATAAACAGTCATCCACGGGAAAAAACACAGGAGACAAAAACATTAGCTAACTCAGCCCCCAGTCCCAGGACTGACCCAGACCCAGCCCCCAGCCATAGTGAACATCCGGTTTTGGTTAAGGACGCCACCACAGCCATAGCCTCTAATACAGATATAGTAGGGAGTCCTCTTCCAGGGAAAATGTTGGCCCCATGTCATCAAAGGAGAAAAGCGAGATAACGAGGAAAACCAAGAGTGGAAAGGAGGAAAAAACGCAGATAATTCTGCAGATCTTTGGGAAAATACAAAGTCAGTAAAATAGGCAGCCAAAATATATACAAATTCTATGCTAAAGGTATGTGCCTTTATGGCAGAGATTGTTGGAATAAACACACCAGAAAATGTGCCAACATGTTAAGAAAGGAAAGTGTCGGTTTAACAAAGAGTGCAGATACTTCCATCCAGTGATGTGTCAAGCTTCAACACAGTCCAGAGAATGTTATGACATGAGCTGCCCAGACCACCATATAAAGGGAACAGTACGATACAGAGAAAGCAGGGAAAGGGAAAATGAAAAAGAACAGCAATCTTTTTAGATATAGAGAAACAACCAGATAAAAGAAAAGACAAAAGGTGGAAATGGTACAGAGGGGACAGATGGGCAGAACAGTGGGACAAGACAAGACAGGCACCAGCTCATCAGGGCTGTATAAACAATCAAAGTCAGTACTGGAGAAACCAGGGGTATGGGCACCAGGGCCATACCAGGTAGGACATCACCAGTGGTACTAACCAAACACAAAGAAAGACCAAACATCCCAAATGGTAACACCTGCTTCATATTTGCAAATATTCAGGGTCTGAAATCAAATAAAAATGACAAAGTTAGTTATGTTAGTGGACTCCTATCAGAAGCAAATGCCATGTTTGGAGCATTTACAGAAACACATACAAGGGATGTTTTGGACGGAGAGATTCAGATAGAAAACTATAACATGTATAGATGTGATAGAATTAATAGGTCACAGGGAGGAGTAGGACTCTATATAAAAGATACTCTCTGTTGCACAGAAGTTTTGAACGCTACGAATGATATAGTAGAAATCCTCGGCATTAAAGTGGAAAATAAGAATCTAGTAATTATCCTAGTATACAAACCACCATCAGCAACTGCGGAGGAATTCACAGAGCAGTTAAAAGAAGATAGATAGCTATCTGGATAGGCTAGAAAATCCCACCCCAAACATTTTAATCCTTGGAGATTTTAATCTCCCTCATGAAATGGAAGATGAGGCACCATAATGTTATACCAGAAATAACTCCTGGAAGCACCCTGGCCCAACAGGCACATACCAGGGAACTAATGAGGCTTTGTGAAAAGTACTCACAAACCAACAGATAATTGATCCCACTAGAAATGAAAATACCCTGGATTTGATATTCACAAACAAGGAATTAATCAGAGACATAACAGTTACAAAACAATATACTCTGATCATAACATCATAGAAGTTCAAACTAGTATTAACTCAGGGTTAGGGAACTGCGACACTAATGTTAGAGACGGAATGTTCAGTAAGTTTAATTTTAATAACCATAGAATTGACTGGGAAAAAATAAACCAAGAGCTATCAGACATATCATGGGAATCAGACATGAGCACCCTAAATCCCCACCAGTGCCTAGAGAAGCTGAATACAGAAGCATACAAGGTATGTATGAAACACGACCATTGAGGAAACCCGAAGAGATCAGATATAGAGAGAGAGCGTAGGAGATGGTACAGGAGAAGAAAACGGGTTACTGGAATTGCTGAAAAACACAGTTATGTTGCAACAGAAGAGAGATAGCCTTAACCAGAGATCACGGAATTAGAACAAAACTTAAGATGTCATACCTGACAGAAGAAGTACAAAGGGAACAAAGAGCCATACAGGATATTGCAAGAAACCCAAAATATTTCTCTCTATGCAAAATCCAAGCTAAGAACTACCTGTAGAATTGGACCATTATTGAGAGGAGATTCGTATACGGACGATGAACAGGAAATGAGGAAATTCTAAAAGAACAGTATGAGTCAGTGTTCAGCAACCCACTAAATGACAGCAAGGTAGAAAATGCAGAAATATTTTCACTCCAGCAGAAGGCTGCGCAGACCACCTAACCGACATTAGTACAAATCCCATAGATTTAAAAAGAAATGGCCAACATGCCCACTCACTCAGCACCGGGACCAGATTCATGGAATGCTTTATTTATAAAGCAGTGCAAAGTACCATTAGCAGAGCCCTTAGTATTCTGTGGAGAAAGAGCTTAGATCTAGGTGAAATTCCAGAGGCCTTAAAGAGTGCAGACATAGCTCCTTTGCATAAGGGAGGTAGTAGAGCACTAGCTAAAAATTACAGACCAGTAGCCATCACTTCACATCATAAAAATCTTTGAAAGAGTGATGAGACGGCAGATTACAAAGTTCATGGACCAGCACAACCAACATAACCCGAACCAGCATGGCTTTAGAGCGGGACGATCATGCCTGTCACAGCTGCTGAACCATTATGACAGAATTACGGAGGTGTTGGAGGACGACCAAAACGCAGATGTGATTTACACAGATTTTGCAAAGGCGTTTGACAAATGCGATCATGGAGTGATAGCGCACAAAATGAGGGCCATAGGCATTACGGGAAGGTAGGCAGATGGATTTTGAGTTCCTAACACAAAGAACACAAAAAGTAGTAGTGAACAGGGCAAGATCCAGCATCAGCGAGGTCAAAAGCTCAGTGCCCCAAGGCACTGTCCGGGCACCTCTGCTGTTTCTCATCCTCATAGCAGACATAGATAAAAACACCAGCACACTTTTGTATCATCATTTGCAGATGACACTAAAATAAGCATGAAAGTCACTACGGTAGAGGACACTGAAAAATTACAGGAGGACATAAGCAAGGTCTTCCAATGGGCAGTGGAGAACAACATGACGTTCAATGGTGATAAGTTTCAGCTGCTTAGGTATGGAAAAATGAAGAACTCAAAAGGAACACTATATACAAAACGCAAGAGGGTCACCACATAGAACGAAAGGAACACGTAAAGGACTTGGGAATAATTATGTCTGCTGATCTGTCGTTTAAAGACCATAACAAGACAAAGATCACAACAGCCAGGAAGATGACGGGGTGGGTATTGAGAACTTTCAAAACAAGGGAAATAATGCCGATGGTGACACTATTCAAATCGCTAGTGCTCCCTCACTTAGAATACTGCTCAGTGCTGACGGCCCGTTCAGGGCAGGAGAGTAGCAGAGCTGGAACAAATCCAGAGATCGTTTACGGCTCACATTGAGCCATTGAAACATCTAAATTATTGGGAACGCCTTCAAGTCTTGAACATGTACTCATTGGAGCGGAGGAGAGAGAGATACATGATAATATATACATGGAAAGTACTTGAGGGCCTGGTCCCAAATCTGCACACTGCCATAACAACATACTGGAGTGAGAGATATGGGAGAAAGTGTAAAATAAACCCAGTGAGGAGCAGGGGTGCGGTGGGGACAATACGGGAGCACTGTATTAACATCCGGGGTCCCAGACTATTCAACATCTTACCAGAAGATATCCGAAACACGGCTGGAACCAGTGTAGAAGCCTTCAAGAGGAAACTGGACAAATATCTTCACCAGGTGCCAGATCAACCAGGCTGTGATGGATATGTGGGGCAGCGGGCCTCCAGCAGCAACAGCCTGGTTGACCAGGCAAGCACCAGACGAGCCTGGCCCATGGCCGGGCTCAGAGAGTAGATACTCTCGAAACTCTTCAAAGGTATATCAAAGGGGCCATCCTAGGAAAAGTTGGAGGGAGGGAGGATAAAGAAGGTTTTGTGTGTGAAGGGCTTAGACATCCAGCAAGGGTATGTGAGTATGTTAGATAGGAGTGAGTGGAGGCAAGTGGTTTTTATGACTTGATGTGCTGTTTGAGTGTGAGCAAAGTAACATGAAGGGATTCAGGGAAACTGATTAGCTGGATCTGAATCCTGGAGATTGGAAGTACAGTGCCTGCACTCCGCAGGAGGGGTAAAAATATTTGCAGTTTTGACCTTAAGTATTAGTTCCCCTCTGGCAAGACAGTGCTGGAGTAAATGAGGGTGAAAGTGTTTCTTCTTTTATTTGGATCACCCTGCCCTGGTGGGAGATGGCGATTTGTTAAAAAAACAAAATCAGTATGCGGTCTGTACATTTATCTATATGAAGTAGCAAAGTTTGTATAGAAATCATTGTATTGTGCACTTCTAAAACATTTGTATTAAGCTGTTTAAACTTGTTGTCTTTTTTTTTTTTTAAATACAGGCAATTTGTACAGAGGCTGGATTGATGGCATTACGAGAACGACGAATGAAAGTCACCAGTGAAGACTTCAAGAAATCCAAAGAGAATGTTTTGTATAGAAAGAAGGAAGGAACACCAGAGGGATTATATCTTTAGGTATTCCTGAGAGGGTGGTCAGATAATCTTTTTCAGTTAATGTTTAATGTCTACTAAATTAAATAATTTAGGTTTACCTCTTAGTGATTTTATATATTTTTAGTTCAGCATTGTATTAAAACTTTATTGAACTAATTATATGCAACAAAATATGTTTTGAGGAATCATTTTTAGAAAATGAATGACAAATAAAATGGTGTTAAAATTTTGTTTTAATTTATATCATTTTGTTTTTCAAACTTATTTTATTATAACCTTTGCCTTCAACAAATAGGATGGATAATAGGGAATATATCAACATTTAAAAATCTTTCACCAGAGACTTCGAACACACATTTATTATATTGTTTTCTTCCATGCGAATTAAGTGCTATTTTTGTTACTAATAATAATACATTTCATAGTATACATAGTCTTCTTGCTTGTGTACATATATGCTCTTCATACACTTAGCTTTTCTAAACAGTTGCACAATATTTGAACCACTTTTTATAAGTCTGTTAAAAAAAACACTGGTAGTGTAACATGGTTAAATCAATTTAAAGACTGAGACTATGGTTAAATGTATTTAGTGCAAAGACATGCTGATATCTTTCCTGGATAATGGCTGGATAGTTAACTAACTTATGTTATTGTTGGAGAGATTTGTGTTAGTGTTTTTGACACATTGAGAAGTCTTAAAATTGTATACAGTTTCTCAGCTACATAAGTCCTTCATTCTGGAATAAGATTGGAAGGTGTTACATGACAAACCTGTCAGATCAGGAGCCAATCTCAAAGCCGACAGGAGGCCTGTTAATGGTTTGTGTAGCAATAAAGTACAGCAGGTCCTCAAATAACTTTGTTTCATTATAACAGTGATGAGAACAAATTGAACAAATACAATGAATACAAATTGTTGTAAAGTAAATCCTCTTTAAGGGGGGCTCCTTGTTGTGGTAAAGAGGCTATCGGTCTGAGGAATTGGACCTCTTGGTCTTCTTCCTCAGACCGAACCTAATTACCCCCCAATCCCCCCTCCCTTTTCCCATCTTCCCCATCCTCCCTTTTCCCTTTCCTCCTCCTCCTCCTCATCCCTCTCTTATTTCCTTCCCAGTTTTGCCCTGGGAGCTTCTCTCCTCAGGCATTCTAGTTCCTAGGTAGGGGGAAGGGTATCGTAGTCCATCCCATTCCGTTGAGGTCCTTGGCGGTGGTGTAGTTTGCCGTGGAATCTGGATCGCCTGGGGATGTCCCGATCCCTCTCCGGTCACCCGGGGGGTGGCTTTGGGTATCTTTCGGGCGACGGGTGTATCTCTGGAGGCCACCTTTCGGATTCCGGGGTGGTGGCCGAAGCGGTATGCTTGTGGCGGATATCCGGCCGCCCTCTTTTGTCCGCCGAGATGGCTCGGTGGATGTGAGGTTGCTATCCCGGATGCTGGTTTACTGGCGTGAAGGGTAGGGTATGGCACGGGTTCCATGCAGCATCTGCACTACTTGCGGTGTTGAGGTCCTCTTGGGCACGGAGGGATTTGCGCCCCTTTCATTCCTCCTAGGACCTATTCCTCCACGTTTCCCCTTTTTTATTCTTTTTTATTTTTATTTTCTCTTTCTTTCTTTTTTTTTCTTAAAAATAAAAAGAAAGAAGTAACCTAACCATGGCTGACCCAATCCATGAACCCACTACCCCGGGCCCCTTCCTGATACCGCACCCAGTACTGACCCTGCCTCGTTAACGGATGACTCTTTGGACACCTCTCATGCCCCTGTACCTCTTGCTGGTGCTGGTTCGTCACCTGCTTCAGGTACCAGGGTCCCGACTGGCCCTTTCGATACGTCTGACCTTCGCTCTTCTCTGACCTTGATTCCGGCTTCTCCCTCGACGGTGCGGCAATTTTGAATCGCTCGCCGCCTCCCATCGGACCACCCCGGTCCCACACAAAACGACCAAGACCCACACATGACGATTCGCACTCCCTTCTCGTTCATCGCAGAAACGACCAGCTCGTCACGCACTCCCTTAAACTCTGTTTCAAACTACTCAATGGACAAAGTTTTTACTCTTCGTCCAACTTCTCCTAATACCTATCTTTCAGACCATAGTATTGGTAAGGCTCTGCTACGCCATGTTGGTCAAAACATCTCATTTCACGCTCTCAAAAGCGGCACTCGCATCATCACGGTCCAGAATGCTGGCCAAGCTCGCGATCTTTCTCCTCTTACGACCATTGACAATACACCTGTTACTATTGACAAGCACCATTCCCTCAATTCTTGTTGTGGTTCTGTCATTTTGCCCCACACTATTGTCCAACGGAATTTCCAGACATGTGGTGATGACATTTTCGAGCAGCTTGAGCTCCAAGAACTCCCTATCCTTAAAGTTGACACTTTTGTCCTCCCAGCCAATAAGCAAAGACGTTATCCTTGCAATATAGCTCGTTTAACGTTTGACTGCCGAGAACTGCCACCTTCGGTCTACATTGCAGGTCAATGTTTACAAGTTCGAAAGGTGACCCCTACACCGCAGCAGTGTAGAAACTGCTGGCGTTTTGGTCATCCAGCAAAATATTGCAGGTCCATGGCCGAATGCCCAGTCTGTGGTGCTGACGACCATGCCAGTTCTTCTTGTACTCTACCTCCCTCTTGCCTTAACTGTCATGAGGCACATCCTTCATATTCTCGCCGTTGTCAGGTTTACCTGAATGAGCGGAAATCCGTTGTCTCAAAGAGGCGGAAGGCTTCTCCTATGCTATGGCTGTCTCTCATCTTCGCCTTCAAGGGAAACTTCCCGTATTTCTTATTCTCGCATTGCTAAACGTCGCCCGCTTCTGGGGTCCCAACTTCCACGGCTTCCTCTGTGGTTGCCTCATCCTCCGTCACCCTGTCTCGAATCCTTTTGATGTTCTTGGCTCCGAGGTCCCTACCTCGGCTTCCCATACTATCCACACTCCTTCCTCTATTCACTCGCACAGTTCTGAGTCTACACGTCCTCGTCCTACACCTAAACCTCAGCGCCCCCTCTTATAAGCCCGGCAAAAATCCCTATTGCCAGGTTCTTCGCCTCCGACTAGTTCTGTAATGTGTGTGGAGGTTCATCCTCCTCCTCATACTCTACCTTCATCCCTGTCCCCTCCCAAGTCCCTACGACAGTTCCCTCTTCTACCTCCTCGTCCTCTACTTTAGTACAGTCTATTGACTCCCCGATAGTTTCTTCCATTTCTAATGTAGTCTCCCATTCTGCATCTTTGACTTCCAAACACTGGAAGCTATTGCAGAATATATTTCAGAGACTGGCCGATGATGGACACTACTCCATCTGAGGTTCCTAATCTCTCTTCTTGTCTCAACCCCCTCTTCCTTCACAACGCCTCCTCCCTCTCTGATTACAGGTCTTCCGCTGCCTCCACACGTGGACTTTTCTAACCCTAGTCCATAGCTTCCTCTCACTACCACTTCTATCTTTTCTCCATAAATCATGGCTTATTTGCAGTGGAATATCCGAGGCCTCAGGGGTAACAGGGGTGAGCTTCAGGTGTTGCTCTCCCAGTTTTCCCCTATTGGGGTCTGTTTGCAAGAACTCAAACTACAATCCACTGTTATCAGGCCCTTTTCAGGCTATAATTTGTTATATTCATCGGATCCTCTTTCCGATGGAACCTTTAACGAAAGTGTCTCCTTATACGCACTGGTGTTCCATACCGTCAGCTCTATGTCCCTTCTTCCTTACATTACACAGCAGCCCGTATCCACTTGAATAAGTGGTATACACTATGTTCTTTATATCTCTCCTTCGCGGGCATTGTCTATCCCAGATGTTGATTTTCTGGTTTCTTCCTTACCGCCACCCCTTCTATTACTTGGCGATTTTAACGCGCACCACTTTCTCTGGGGAGGGTCGCACTGTGACTCCGTGGCATTCAGTTGGAGGCATTTCTTGCTTCTCTTCCCCTCCATGTTTTAAATACGGGTACTCCTACCCATTTTGATCCCGAACTCATTCTTTCTCCTGCATCGATCTTTCCATCTGCTCTTCATCAATTGTCCCTTGACTTCACCTGGTCTGTCCTCCCGGACTTACATGACAGCGATCATTTCCCAATTATCCTAAAGTCCCCTCTGTTTTCTCCACCTCCTCATAGCCCACGCTGGCAATTTGACCGGGCGAAATGGGACCTTACGCACATCTTACTGCCTTTCATGAGGTTCCACCTCGTCCTCCATTGATGAGGTTTTACATCTCTTTTCATCCTCCATCTTCACAGCGGCTTCACATTCTATTCCTCAAACCTCGGGCAAGCATCCTCAGAAGTGCGTGCCTTGGTGGTCTCCTATTTGTGCTCGGGCAGTGTGTTTGAAACGCGCTGCATGGGGCAGGTATCGGTATAACAGAACCACAGAGAGACTCCTTGATTTTAAGCAGAAGAGAGCTATTGCTCGCCGTGTCATACGTGATGCTAAACGCACTTGCTGGCGAGATTACGTTTCTACTGTCACTTCGGCTTCCCGATGAGTGTAGTCTGGAAGAAAGTGCGGAAATTGAGTGGTAAATTCTCCCGACCTGGCTCCTGTTCTTCAGGTTGCTGGTGTCGATATAGCACACCCTCTTGCCGTTGCCACTGAAATTGGTAATCATCTCGTCCGCATTTCTCAGGGTCTACATCATGCCCCTCGTTCCTTTCTTCTAAGTCTGCCAGCGAGTTAAAGCCCTTAGATTTTTCTTCTCTTAGAGAAGAATCCTATAATGTCCTTTTACCCTTCAAGAACTGGAGGCAACACTCTCTGCTTGCCGATCATCGGCAGCTGGGCCAGACGGCATACATATTCGTATGCTGCAGCATTTACATCAGTCTGCTCTTACTGTCCTCTTACGACTCTTTAATCTCATATGGTCGCAGGAGTTCTTCCCGCAGGGGAAGTCTGCTATTGTTCTCCTTTTCGAAAACCAGGTACTACGGACGTGATTCCTCTCACTACCGTCCCATCGCTCTTACCAGTGCAATTTGCAAGGTGATGGAACGTCTAGTTAATAGACGTTTGATGTGGTATTTAGAGACTCACAATAGTCTTCCCTAGTCAATATGGCTTCCGTAGGGCCGTTCTGCCATTGACCCCTTGCTCGCTTGACTACGTATATTCGTAATGCCTTTGCGAATAACCATTCGGTTATCGCTATCTTTTCGACCTTGAGAAGGCTTATGACACAACTTGGAGATATAATATCTTGGCCCAGGCCCTCCTTAGGCCTCCGAGGCAACCTACCATTCTTTCTTAAGGCCTTCTTAACTGACAGACATTTCCGGGTCCGGGTTAGTAATGAACTCTCCCGGAATTTGTCCAAGCTGAAGGTGTCCCCAGGGATGTGTTCTGAGCACAACACACTTTCTGCTTGCTATAAATAATCTGGCATCTGTTCTCCCATCCAATATTTGGTCATCACTCTATGTGGACGACTTTGCTATAGCTTGTGCAGGTGCTGACTGTCACCTCATTGCAGTTTCCTCCAGCATGCCATCAACCAGGTTTCTGATTGGGCCACCACTCACGGTTTAAATTTTCTAGTGGCAAAACTCATCAAATTACGTTCACTAGACGTTCAGTGGTCTCTGATCATCCATTGTACCTATACGGCTCACGTATCCCAGAACGTGATACAGTCAGGTTTCTCGGCCTCCTGTTTGACCGCAGATTGTCCTGGAAACCTCATATTACCTCTCTGAAGGCGACTTGTCATAGCCGGCTGAACCTCCTTAAAACCCTCGCACATCTTTCATGGGGGCTGATCGTAGAACTCTCCTTCGCCTACATTCGGCCCTCACTTTTATCGAAACTCGATTATGGTGACCAGATATATTCGGCAGCTTCTCCTGCCACTCTTTCCAGCCTTAATCCCATCCATCACCAGGGATTACGCTTATGCCTTGGTGCTTTTCGTTCTTCCCCGGTTGAGAGCCTCTATGTAAAGCGAACATTCCATCCTTGTCCGATCGTCGAGATGCACATTGCATTCGCTATTATGTTCGCCTCATGACCTCCCAATCCTTCCATGTATAGGATTGTACAGATGTTAGTAGGCGCTCTTATTTGTTCGTGCCCCTGCTTACTTCGTCCCTTTTCTTCGTCTACATTCACTCGTGTCTTCCCTTCAGCTCCCACCTCTATATGTTCATGTAACATCTCCCTTTCCCTACCCCCTTGGGAAGTTCCTGCTGTCCGTGTCTGTTCTATTCCTCTACCTTGCGCGAAAGCCAAACTACCTACGGCGGTTTCGCTCTTTTCTTTCTAGACCACTTCCGTTTCATTCCCATGCCATCGCAGTATACACCGATGGTTCAAAGTCATCTGACGGCTCGGATTTGCAGCAGTGTTTCCGGACAGCGTTGTACGAGGGCATCTATTACCCTCGGCTAGCATATTTACGGCTGAATTGTATGCCATTCTTGTGGCACTTATCCGTATTGCATCTATGCCTGAGTCACCATTTGTGGTGGTTTCAGACTCCCTTAGTGCTTTACAGGATATCCATAAAATTGATACACCTCACCCCTAGTTCTTCGTATCCACCTTTGGTTACGCCGTATCTTTAGCAAGCATAAAGATATTGTTTTTGTTGGGTCCCTGGTCATGTTGACGACAGGGCAATGAACAGGCAGACACTGCTGCGCGGTCAGCAGTACATGACCTTCCAGTTTCATATAGAGGTGTTCCTTTCACGGACTATTTTGCGGTCATTGCTACCCACCTTCGCACCCGTTGGCAACAACGCTGGTCTGACCTGCTGAATAACAAACTTCATTCTATTAAACCGGTTATAGGTTTCTGGCCTTCTTCTTGTCACCAATGGGGTTTGGGGGGACTACCTCCCCCGTCTTCGCATGGGCCCCACACTGGTCTTACCCCGGGGACTCTGGGGGCTCCCCCCCCCTCTCTGTGAGCATTGTGGGTTTCCCAGTGTCTGTTGACTTCCGTTGGACTGCCCCCCACCCCAAAGAGCACGCAGAATTTCCCTTTCCAAGGGCCGTCTTCGCTCTGGGGCCCCCTTTTTTTCCCCCTTTCCCCCTTTTTGCAGATGGCCCCTCCTTTAAAACCTCTCTCTTTTGATTTTTTTACAGAAACTGACCCCAAACTCGGGTTTTCCTCACCCCCCTTTTAGTCCCTTCTCCCCGATTTTTTTCCCCCCCCCCTTTTTCACTACCCCCCCTTCATTTTGCACTCCATACTCTACTAATCGTCCATCTCCCTCTTACAACCCACTCTCCCTGCATCCTACAATAACCTGCAGCGCGGGCCAAAACCCCCCTGGGGTTTTTGGCGTTTCCCTATTTGATTATAATAATAAGAAGACTATCCCTTTTTAACCCCTCCCTCAGTCCCTTTTTACCTCGATCTCTTGCTACCCTCTCTCCCTGCACTATCCACTTTTGCTGCACTCCATACCCTCCCTAATCATCCATCTCCCCCTTTCCCACTCCCCATCCTGCAATAACCTGCAGCGCTGTATGCCCCCCTGTGGTTTAGCGCTTCTTTCTTCTTTTTTTCCCAACATGTGGTTTTTTCCCCACTGAGGCAGGGTGGGCCCAAAAAAAAAAACAAAAGTTTCCCTTTTACATTTAGTAATATATACAGGAAAAGGGGGTTATACCCTGCTCCCGGCTTTTTAGTCGCCTCTTACGACACGCATGGCTTAGGGGAAAGAATTCTGTTCCACTTCCCCATGGAGATAAGGGGGAATAAGAAAAAAGAACTAAGAAAGAAAATAGAAGAAAACCCAGAGGGGTGTGTATATATTTGTAAAAATGAATGTGTAGTGTGACCTAAGTGTAAAATAGAAGTAACCAAGATGTACCTGAAAAACTTGCATGTTTATGAGACAGAAAAAAGACTCCCCAATCCCACCATCATGTAAAACAATTACAGGCTTTTTATTTACACCCCCTTGGCAGGGCGGTAGTACCTCCCCGGGCGGTTTCTGTCTCCCCCTACTACCGGGTTTGGCTTCTATTTGATTAAAATAAATAAAAATAATCTGAAGATTATACCTCTAGCACCTCCCCCAGTCCCTTCTACCTCGATCTCTTTACCCCTCTATCCCCCCCACATCCTGCTGCCCCCTCCATACCCTCTAATCTCCTCTCCCCCTCTTACAATCCATTCTCCCTATCCTGTAATAACCAGCTGGGTGTATAAACCCCTTGGTTTTCCCTTTTTTTGGTTTTAATAATAATAATAAAGGTTTGTTTTTTTTTGCATTTTTTGGTTAAAAAAAGGCATATATAAAAGTTTGGGTAGGGAGGAAAAGGCAAGTGTTTTGGAATAGGTGGGTTAGTTACTGAAGGCTGTAAAAAGTTTTTATGAGGATAGCGAGGCTCAGGTTGGGTGTGTAGGAGAGAGGGGGGGTTCTTCCCCGGGGAAAATAGGTCTTGGACAGGGATGTGTAACACCATGGTTTTTTATATTTATAGTGGGGGTTTTAAAAAAAAAATCTAGGGTGTTGGGGAGAGGGTGGGATTAAATTATGGAGAATTAAATGCAAATGGGGGTTTTAAAAGTTCTTTTTTTGTGATGATACTGTGCTTATGGGAGATTCTAAAGAAAATTTTCAAAAGGGTTTGTGGGCGAGGGTTTTGGGAAAAGTGTGTAAAGGTAGAAAGTTAAAAGTGAACATAGATAAAGTAAAAGGGGATGAGGGGATCAAGCGATTTAACTAAAAAAAAATTGGATATCACATTGGAGAGAGGGGTTTTGGGAAAAGGTAAATGTGTTCAGATATTTGGGGGTTGACGTGTCCCGCGGATGGGTTTATGAAGGATGAGGGTTTAAACCCTGTTTATGAAGGAAAAAGGTGAGTGGTGCGTTGGGGATTGTGGAGACCCAAAAAAATTACCCCATGGAGGCAAAGAAAATTCGAAAGTATAGTGGTACCAACACTCTTTATGGGGGGGGAAGCATGGGTTGCAAATGCTGCAGGAAGGAGGGTGGAGGCAGTGGAAAGTCCCGTCTAAGGGCAATGTGTGGTGTAAATATTATGCAGAAAATTGGGAATTTGGAAATTGGGGGAAGGTGTGTAGTTACAAAAATATTTGTCAGAGGGCTGAAAGGGGTTGTTGAAGTGGTTTGGTCATTTAAAGAGAATGGATCAAAATAGAATGACTTGGAGCGTTAAACTATAGGGGGAAAGGGAAAGGGGGGGGTAGGGGTCGTCCCAGAAAAAGGGTTTGGGGGAAGGGGGGAAAGGAGGGGATTGTGGGCGGGGGCTTGGACCCCGCAAGCATGTGTGAGCGTGTTAGATAGGAGTGAATGGAACGAAAGGTTTTTTGGGGCATGACGATCTGTTGGAGTGTGAGCAGGGTAACATTTTGTGAAGGGGTTAGGGGAAAATTAATTGATTTAGTTGGACTTGAGTCCTGGAAATGGGAAGTACAATGCCTGCACCCCAAAGGAGGGGACTGGGATAGTGACAGCTTTGAGGGACAATTCCCCCGGCTGTGTTCTAAAGCTCCTCTGAAAAGGGGAAAAGTGATTATGTATGAGTGTGGTGAAAGTGTTGAATGATAAAATTATTTTTTTTTTGGGGATTTTCTTTTTTTTTGGGTCCCCTGCCTCGGTGGGAGGCGGCCGACTTGTTAAAAAAAAAAAAATAATATGCCTCCATGGATAACATTTTTGTCCCCCAAATACATGTCCCTTCCTCCACCCCCCTTTTTTTTCTTCATCAGTTCTATGAAACCTCGTCCCAAAAACCCCCCCCCGCTGAAAAGTTTTATCTGAACATTTTCCCACTTTTCCATACCCCCCCAATTAATAAATTTTTCTTTTACATAACTTGTTTGATACCCTCATCATTACTCTTATCTATGTTCTTTTTCAACTTTCTTCCTTTACTCAGACTCCCAAGCTCGTCCACTAACCTTTGCAATTTCTCTTTAAAAAATCCCCCAAAAAGCACAGTATAAACCAAAAACTAAGTATGTCAACTCATTATTTTATATTTAATTCCCCATTTCTATTAACCCTTTCTGGGTGGGTCCTGTGGTCCCGGCTTTGAAGTGTGGGTTAGCCCGGTGTTCTATGCTATGAGCCCCAGTTCACCCAGATAAGCTGTTAGCAGTAAATTTGGGCCTAGATGTGAGAAATGGGTCTTGCGGTAAGTGTGCAAATTCACTATTGCATAATGTATTTTCTTTTGGTAATTCTCTGCTTAAATTTTTTTTTTTTTGTTTTTTTATTACTAAAGTAATGAAAAATTTGTATTAATATGTTTTAAATGAATGTTTTATCTTGATTTTTGAATTTTAATATTACAGGGTGAAAACCCCAAGTGAAACCTTATAAAATTGGACGTGAGCTACAGAACAAACTTCCCAGATGTCCGATGGACTCTTTTATGAAAGATATTATGGAAGACATTTTGAAAATAAGCGAAAAAAAACATTTTCCGTTCCTTTTTGGGATCCTGCTATCCCTAGAACAACCATCAGGTAGATAACACTAAAATTATTATTATTGAATTTTTAAGAAATCTATTTCATTTTTGTAGTTTTGGATTGAAAAAAAAAAATTGTAAAAAATTTTACTAGTATTTATTTTACAGTTGCTCTTTTGTTGATATAAATACAGCCTCTCCTCACTTAGGCGTACTTATTTTCCAACGCCCGGTTTGACAGGCCCCTGACCAGTATTTATACCTAAATAATGTATATTGGGTGATTTCCTCTATTCTGTTTTTTTTATACAGTAAATACCGTATAAACATTTAAAAATTTTACCAGAAATGTTATAAAAAGGTGCAAAAGGGGACATTAAAACAATATCCAAAAATGGTTGACACAAACCCCCACCATTATAATATGCTCCTCCTTTGTGAATTTGTGGTCTTCGGGAAAGGAACTTTGGGGGTTAACCCCTTTTACTGTTTGGTTAAATATTCCGTCTTACAGCCCCTGTTTCGGATATCAATCTCTAAATTCTAGCGGCTTCCCAAAACAAACGGGGGAAAACTGGTAGGCCCACATATGGGGAATGGGTCTGTGTGGTCCAAAAAAATCCAGTATAAAAAAAACCCGCAGCACGCAGTACATAATGAGAGAAAAAAAAATCTGACCATTTTTTTTTGGGTTAAAAGCCGACTTTGAGGTGTATTTTCGTATAGTATTTATGGTTGTATTCTCTTTTTTTTGGTCTCCCTTTGATAGAATGGACAACATACTACAGAAATATAGATGATTCTGATTTTTTATGATGAAAACGACCTTAAAATTTGAGCTCAAATTAGGAGAAATGTTCGTTTTGCAAATGTTTTAAAAGTAAACAAATCAACCCCCGGGGTTCAATAAAAAATTAAATCTAATATTCTTTCACAAGTGCACTGATATTATTTATACCATTTTTTTCAATAATGCAATAGTCTGCATAGCAGTAAAAACTTCTATTTTTTTTGTGAATAAAAAATCAAAAAAAAAGCAAAAGTAATATAAGAGGGGGCCCAAAAAACGTGATAATGAACAGATAACATCTTATTTTAGTGCCAGGAATGTCTGCATTGTTTATTCTGGACCCTATTTTTAAATTGACAACTTTTTATTTTGCATGAAATTGGCCAAAAATTCCCAAATTTTTGATCACTTTATTGGGGGGTTAAATCCCATAAATTGGTGGTTTCTTGTACTCAATCCATTAAAAACAAATGGAGTTCTAAAGAAATATCTATGAGTTTGGTCAACTGGAACAATGGGTTTTTTGAAAATAGGGCTCAAAGTCAGCGAAATTGCCGATGCGTATATATTGCTGAGATCACTAGCCGGAGCGTAATTCCGTGAGTTTTCAATCAAATTTCAAACTTTTGGTGTCTTTACCATCGGGCGATTCTCTATCATTTCATAAGAAAAAATAATTTATTTTTTTAAATATTATAACAGGAGGAGAGCACTCAGGATTGAGGTTGTGACAGTCAAGGTTAAGTGAGGAGGCTGTATACATCACACATCAGTATGTGCTACTTTGTACAAATTAATGCATTATTATTATGTTTTGTAACACTAAATCGATGAGTGGCATTCTGCATGGTAGGGATGGAGGTTGGATCCTCTGTCTGCTCATCTTCAACTAGCTAGGCTAGATGAGAAGAAGCACAAGTTAATGCCAAAGCACTTTTAGTGTTATCACATTCCTACTTTTTCAGACTACAATTTTTGTGTGTACACACCAGGTTTCTTCTATTTTCTTACTAGTTCTTGTTTTATTCCCTCTTTATCTCCATGGGAAAGTGGAATAGAATTCTTCCTCCGTAAGCCATGTACTGTATGTCGTAGGCGACTGACATGACGAGACCAGGGGTTAGTAGCCCTTTCTCCTGTATACATTACTAAAGTTAAAAGATAAACTTTTGTTTTTCTTTTGGGCCACCCTGCTTCAGTGAGATACGGTCGGTTTGTTGAAAGAAGAATTTTGTTTGTCTGGTTTCAGTATTTTCTGTCAACTCCAAAAATCTGAAAACATTCACTTCTTCCATACTCCCTCCCTCCAATGTGATATCCAATTTTTCTTTATAAAAATCATATGATACCCTCATCACCTTACTCTTATCTATGTTCACTTTCAACTTTCTACCTTACCCTCCGAACTCGTTCCTGCCTTTGCAACTTTTCTTAGAATTCCCTAAAAGCACAGTATCATCAGCAAAAATAACTGTGTCAACTCCATTTTCATTTGATTCCTCATAATTTAATCCCACCCCTCTTCCCAACACCCCCTAAGCATTTACTTCTTTAACAACCCCTTCAATAAATATATTTAAACAACCATGGTGTCATTACATCATTACATTACAATAGCTATTAATTCTTGTATCATTGTCTACAAGGTACTGCATAACATGAAAACATGATTTATACCATTACAATATTTTGTTTTGTTATTATATCAACTAAAGTCAACTAAAATGCCGGGAACAATGGGCTAGTAACCCTTTTCCTGTATAGCTTACTAAAAAGAAAAAGAAAGAAAACCGTCAAATTGGGATGTTTGAATGTGTGTGGATGTTGTCATGAATGATAAGAAAGAGATGATTGTAGATGTTATGAATGAAAAAGAAGCTGGATGTCCTGGCTTTAAGTGAGACAAGCTGAAGGGGGTAGGAGAGTTTCAGTGGAGAGAAATAAATGGGATTAGGTCAGGGGTTTCAAATAGAGTTTGACTAAAGAAGGAGTGGCAATAATGTTGAATAATCAGTTATGGCAGGTAAGAGGAATATAAATGTATAAATTCAGGATTATGTGGAGTAAAATAAGGGTTGGATGTGAAAAGTGGGTTATAGTATTAGTGTTTATGCACCTGGAGGAAAGAGAGAGAAGTGTAGAGGAGAGAGAGATTTTGGGAAATGTTGGTGAGTGTGTTGGGAGTTTTGAACCAAGTGAGAGAGTATTGTGGTTAGGGATGTAAATACTAAAGTGGGTAAAAATGTTGTGGAGGGTAGTAGGTAAATTTGGGGTGCCAGGGGTAAATGTAAATGGGAACCATTAATTGAGCTATGTGTAGAAAGAAGGTTTGGTAATAAATGGCCATCTTTTATGAAAAAGAGGAGGATAAATAAATATACAAGGTATGATGTATGTAAGGAAAGTAGTTTGTTGGATTATGTATTGGTGGATAAAAGGTTGATGGGTAGGCTTCAAGGATGTACATGTTTATAGAGGGGAACGGATATATCCAGATCATTATTTGGTTGTAGCTACGGATAAAGGTAGATGGGACAAAAGAAAATAAGCAACAGAAGTAAGAGAGAGGTAAAAGTGTATAAACTAATGGAGGAGGAAGTTAGGGTGAGATATAAGCAACTATTGGCAGAAGATTGGGCTAGTGCAAGTACATGAGTAGTGGGGGGTTGAAGAAAGTTGGGATAGTTTTAAAAATGCAGTATTAGAATGTGGGGCAGAAGTTTGTGGCTATAGGAGGGTGGGTGCAGGAGGAAGAGAGGAGTGAGTGGTGGAATGAAGAAGTAAAGGGTGTGATAAAAGAAAAAGGTAGCTTATGAGAGGTTTTACAAAACAGAAGTGTTAATAGAAGAGCAGAGTATATGGAGAGTAAAGAAAGGTGAAGAGAGTGGTGAGAGTGCAAAGAAGAGCGGATGAAAGAATGGGAGAGGCTCTGTCAAGAAATTTTGCTGAAAACAAGAAAAATTTTGGAGTGAGATAAACAAGGTAAGAAAGCCTAGGGAACGAATGGATTTGTCAGTTAAAAACAGAGTAGGGAGTTAGTAGATGGGGAGCTGGAGGTATTGGGTAGATGCGGGAATATTTTGAGGAACTTTTAAATGTCGATGAAAAAAGGGAGGCGGTAATTTCATGTACTGGCCAGGGAGGTACAACATCGTTTAAGAGTGAAGAAGAGCAGGATGTGAGTGTGGGGGAGGGTGCGTGAGGCATTACGTAGAATGAAGGGGGTAAAGCAGCTGGAACTGACGGGATCATGACAGAAATGTTAAAAGCAGGGGGATATAGTGCTGGAGTGGTTGGTATTTTGTTTAATAAATGTATGAAAGAGGGAAGGTACCTAGGGATTGGCAAAGCATGTATATTCCTTTATATAAGGGAAAGGGGATAAAAGAGAGTGTAAAAATTATAGGGAATAAGTTTACTGAGTATACCAGGTAAAGTGTATGGCAGGGTTATTATTGAAAGAATTAGAGGTAAGACAGAGAGTAGGATTGCAGATGAGCAAGGAGGCTTTAGAGTGGGTAGGGGATGTGTAGATCAAGTGTTTACAGTGAAGCATATATGTGAACAGTATTTAGATAACGGTAGAGAAGTTTTCATTGCATTTATGGATTTAGAAAAGGCATATGATAGAGTGGATAGGGGAGCAATGTGGCAAATGTTGCAAGTGTATGGAATAGGTAGTAAATTACTGAAGGCTGTAAAGAGTTTTTATGAGGATAGTGAGGCTCAGGTTAGGGTGTGTAGGAGAGGAGGATTACTTCCCAGTAAAAGTAGGTCTTAGACAGGGATGTGTAATGTCACCATGGTTGTTTAATATTTTTATAGATGGGGTTGTAAAATAAGTAAATGCTGGGGTGTTGGGGAGAGGGGTGGGATTAAATTATGGGAAATTAAATGCAAAATGGGAGTTGACACAGTTACTTTTGCTGATGATACTGTGCTTATGGGAGATTCTAAAGAAAAGTTGCAAGGTTAGTGGACGAGTTTGGGAGAGTGTGTAAAGGTAGAAAGTTGAAAGTGAACATAGATAAGAGTAAGGTGATGAGGGTATCAAGCGATTTAAATAAGAAAAATTGGATATCACATTGGGGAGGGATTATGGAAGAAGTAAATGTTTTCAGATATTTGGGAGTTGACGTGTCCGATGGGTTTTTGAAGGATATTAA